>PVKU01005198.1:0-17415 GCA_004027475.1 Anoura caudifer
GGTCTCCCAGCCCCAGTGGCTCTCGGGCATCCAGCTGGGTCTTAGGGAACGAATCTCACACAGTGTTTGTCAGAGGCAGACAGCGGTGGAAGTTTGCCGGGAGCCGTACGCGGTCAGCGGCTGAGGCGGAGAGGACAAGCAGGTGCTCGGTGCCACCTTAGCCAGCAGCTCTCGCTGAAGAGGAGCAGGGTCCAGGAGAGGGCTGTTCCAGGTGTGCTCCACCGGAGACGGGGCGGTGGGGGGGGGGGGGTTCGCCCTGCACAGTAGGGCGGGGTCACAGCATCCCTGTCTGACTTTCCCGGCAGCCTTCTCCTTGGCTGTGCCAGCGCAGGGGGCCAGGACTGTCACGGAGGGAGGGGTGAGCTTCGGGCTCGCCTGGCAGGGAAGCAGAGGGGCACGGTGCGGGGGGAGAGCGGATCAGGAAGCAGCTCAGAGGCACGTGCGTGGAGCTGGCGTGCGGCAGGAGGCAGCCGCATCAGCGGGGAACTGTCACCGGGGGCCGCCTCTGGGACAGCCCGGAGGGGAGGGACTGTGCCCCCTGACACAGGCTGGGAGTGGCCAGTGGTGGCTGGGGGTCTGTCGTGTGCCCGGTGGCTCACAGGACAGTCTTGTGCTTTATTCCACTAAATCTTCAAAATAACCTAGTGACATAAGCATCCTTCTTTCCTCAGTTTGCAGCTGAAGAAATTGAGACTTAGAGAAATTAAGCAGCTGCTCAAATAAATGGGAGTCAGAATTTGAGCAGAGAGCCTGTCCTGTCACGTTTTCGTGACAACACCAGGCCCCTCTCCGTAGCGAGAAAGCCACAGATGTCCTTTGGAGCATACGCCTTTGACAGCTGGCTGCGGAAGGCGCCCTGGACTGACGGGGGGCCCCGAGGGAAGCCCAGGCTTTGGGACCTCGTGAGTGTACGCCGATGCTCCCCATAAACAGGTGTCAGCACGCGGAACTGCAGAGGGAAGCCCGCCCCCTCGCCGCCACAGTTTTCCCTGGCGCAGGCTGCGCGGGGCGCTGCACGAGCCTTCCCGGCCCTGCGTGCGAGTCGGTGTGGTTCCGGGCCGGGCTTCGGTGGGCGCATCAGGGCCCCCCCTTGGGGCTCTCCTCACGACTGTTCCTCCGTCTCTGAGTGAGCGAGGGCATTTACGTACTCCTGTTTCGAGCGTACACGACAAAGCTGTTCATTACAATCAAGCGAATGCATTTATAATATTTTCATAATTTATATATTACAACTTAAAATATCATTAATATGATTGGCTGTAATAAATACAATAAATTATCACGAACACATTTAGCCATACCCGTAAGCCGGCGGGTCTCCACACCGGGCACACTTCTCCTTCTCCGGGCACTTGGTGTTTCCGAGCCTGCGTTTTGATTCCTGCACATCCTCCCACCAGTCAGGGACCGTGAGTGGATTCCAGTCCCAGAGCGTGAACCACGGTGGCCTTGTCCCCGGTCCCGCCGCGAGGCGGCTGTCTGTGGCTTCCGTTCCTCAGGTGCGCCGCTGCTGACGCGGTTTGGGGATCGCCGCTCTCCGTGTCTGAGCCCCTGCACGGTGTGTTTCTGCGGGGGGGGGGGGGGGGGTGGGCTGCACCGGCTGCTTCGGTGCGGGGTGGGGCACCAGCTGGTGCATGGCGCCGCCTCCCCAGCTTTGCCAGGTACGTCCGTCATCTGTACTGCGTCTAACTCCTGTTTTCTTTAAATGAATCCAGGGCTTTTCCCTAAGATTCTATTTACGAAGGAAGCATGTAACTGTTTCAAACGGGAAAGCGGGACCACTTGCCTTAAAGGAGCGTGACGGAAGGGGACCGAGGGGACCGCCGACACGGAGCTCTGGCTTTGCACGCTCACCTGCCCTCCCCCGGGTCGTGGAGAGCCGGGGCCGCGTGGGCCCGAGCTGAGACTTCATGGCTGGTGCGCACGGGTTAGCGGGGTTTCAGGGGACCCCGCGCGTCCACTCCATGCCCTTTTCTTCCTTCGTGCCGCTTTGTTTCCCGCCCGCAGTGGTCGGCCTGCCCGCCACCAACCGTAGCCCGGTTTGGGCACCGCGTCCTACAGTGCGGCCCCCGAACGGAGCGCACGGCAGACCTCGGTTCAGACCCCTCTTCTCAACGGCTGGGTTTTGACAAGTCCCTTCGTCCCTTGATTTTCACTGTAACGGGGGACAATAGTATTTACATTTCACGGTCACTTTGGGACTTGCATGAGGCAGTGTTCACGGCATGTCTACCCCTGTGCCTTGAACGTATTGAAAAAAGTGAACACCTACTGCGTGCCGAGCGCACTCCTTGGCACTCAGGATCTGGACAGCACGGGACCGAGAAGAGCTCAGCTTTGAAAGACCCTCATCTTCACGACACGAGGGAAGCTCTGCCCAGAACGGCCGTGGAGGGGAAGTCCTTCCCGGCAGTGCGGCCAGCGCTGAAGGAAGTAACCCGGGTGGCCTGGAAGGAAGGCCCCTTCCTGCCCCAGCTGCTGCTGCGTGTGGCTGGCGTGTGGGAAGTGCGTGCGGCAAGGATGCGGACCGCGGAGAACACACCTGTCAGCTGACGGAGGAAAGGGCCAAAACCGAGAAAGAGCAACAATTGCCGTTTAAAACGGAATTAAGTATGTGGCCCGATTTCAGATGTCTGCGCTGCTCCCAGGTCTGCCTTCTTGCCTTCACTTCCATGGAGCAGTGGTCTCCTCCTTGGAAGGGGCATCAGGCCGGTCTGACACGCGGGGGCTGCCCCACCGACTGCAGTCACGGCCGCCCCACCACCTCCTCCATGTCTGCAGAACGTGCCGATCGCGCTGAGGGGTTTGCGTCCAAGAAACTTGAGAATATTCCCCACATCCTTTCAGCTCTTGAATGTAGTCGGGATACAAACTTCGTAATTTTGTCCGACTTATTCATGATGCACGGATTGATACCCCTAAGTGATTTCTCAAGACCACTATTTTTTGAAAAACGTTCTAAAAACTTGAACTATAAAAGCTAGTGAGCCACCATCTTAAACTGAACTGAGCTCTGGGCCTTGGCACCATCTGGGGAGGTGGGAGCATCAGCAGGGCCCAGGCGGGCGGGTGCAGAGGGCCGGGTGTGCCGCTGACTGACTGGAAGGAACAGACTTTGCACCCAACACAGAGGATGGATTTTTAGAGACAAAGAAGAGCGAGTTCTCAGATTTCAAAGGCCTCTTATTCGGTCTGCGAAAGATAAATTCACTCACCTGAGGCCCTGCAGGTTAACTTTGGAGCGCCAGGCAAGAAGTTTCTTCTTGTCTCTGCCAGTTCCTTCATCCCTTTGCAGCCTCAGTCGTTCGCAATGACTCTGAACGGCGCTGCTCTTACTGGGCCCTGTGAACATCCTTCTGACATCCAAACGGCCTAATTATCGGACTGAAGGTTTTTGAAGAATCGATCGGAAGAGTCTCCAGCTGGAGACAGGATGCCCGAGCGGGACGCCCTGGAGAGGCGGCTCCCGGCTCCCGGCGCCTTCCATCTCGGCGGCCCTGCCGAGTACAGCTCCTTCTTCTCAAGTGGCAAGAAACCTTTTGATCTCCGAAGGGAAGGAGGGTCCAGCTGATCCTCAGACTCCGTGGACGGACGGATCTCCTCCCCTCCCCCGCTCCACCTAAGACCCCGGCACACAGGAGTCGCTGTCCTGTTTGCAGGGGAATTACCAGGCACAAAGGAAAGCCACTTCCTTTACTAACGTAACTGGAAAACACCATCTCTTTCTCCTTCTGGTGTTTTTATGTAGCAGGTTACATCGGTGGGATTCAGGTAAATGTTACCCTTTCTCTGGCAACTCAAAATGAGAGTCTTTCAAAGTCATGCACAATTGTTTGTTTTTTCCCTTTGCCAGGACCTCTGCCTCTAAGTTCCCTGCCGTTGGCCCCTAACTGGCTTGAGAAACGCAATGATTTCTGTTTCTCAGAACAGCAGTGGTGACGTCCGACGGACCAGGTGACGTTGTGGGAAAAGCGGGGTCTGGGTCCGAGCCCTGTGTTTGCTGTCGGCCCTTCCCCGGGGGAAGTCTGCACCCCGGCCGCCTGGGGGTGGAATGGCAGCGTTTCGCCAGCACGAACCCTGCACGGAGCCCCGGCACCGGGAGGACAACTCCAGCGTCGCCCCACCCCCGAGGACGCGCCAGGGAAGAGCCAGAGCAGCTGGTGCCACCGGCACGGCGCCCTGGTGCCCTGGTGACACAGCCCTCGGTGACTGGGCGGAGAGGTGCCCCCGGCTCGTCACACTCCGATCGAAGCCCGGGGTCTTTCTGCGGGGCCACCCGACCTTATCTCTGTTGTTCACGCGTCTGGTGCGTGGTCTCCGGGTGGGAACAGAGGCACGCCAGGGCTGTCCATTTGCCCCCAGACCCCACGCTCCCAAAGCCCTTGGGGCCGGCTGGGGCGGGCTCCGCGCCCGGAGAGACCTGGGGCTGCAGTGCGCTGCTCCGTCAGGGCGAACCCACCACTTCGGGCTCCCAGTGGGGACGCTGCCTGCAGGGCGTCCAGGCCAGAGGGCTCCTGGCCTCTCTGGTCAGGTCGGGTTCTCCATCAGAGCCGAGGGCCTCGGGCAGACGGACAATGCTGGGGGCTGGACACAGGGCCCAGCTGCGGGTGGGCATGCGGGTGGCGGAGCAGCGTGGCCGGAGGCCGTGCAGCAGCCCGAAGGGCGGTGCAGGCAGGCGGCGTGGGCTCCCCGCAGCCGCCCCGGAAGCCTGAGGAGAGACACCGGCCCCTCGTAGAGCAGTGCTCTTGCCCGGCACGCCGGGCGCAGGGTCCTCCTCTGCGCATCCCGTGCGAAGCCCGGTGGGAAGGCGACAGAACGTATTTCCCTGAGACATCTGTTCAGTGGGGGTTTTTTTTTGGGAGGGGGGGCTTATAAAAGTACCTAATTTAACACGCTTACCTTCTGTCACTTAGCACGTGCTCAGCTAAAGCACACCTGAGCTTACAGATCAAATGCAACCAGGATTAAACGGAGGAGGCTCCCTCCACTCTGAAGGAGCAGCATGGGCGACCGTGTGGCAGGCAGGCCTGAGCATCACTCATGAGCCGAGAGGCCGGCGGAGTCCCAGGCGTGAGCGCCCACACTCAAGTCTCCCCGAACTCAGGTCCCGGCCGGGTCGGGACCTCCTGGGTTTGGTCAGGGTCTGGCAGGGTTTGGGGCAGATCCCTGGCAGGGTGGGGCTTTGGCGTGCTTTGCATATTGGTGTGTAATGTGTTGTGGGTTTCGTTTTTCTTGGGTGTATCCCTGTAGGTGTCATTGGGGTGTCATGTGTCAGTTCTACTTTGAACTTGGGGAGGGGCCAGCAGACTTTTCCACATTGACTGCCCCATGTGATGTCCCACCAGCGACACTGTCCCCACCCCTCGCTCCCCATTTCGGGCCCGTTCTCTGTTCCGTCAGGACAGTGGAAGGCCCCTGGGCCCCCCTGCAGCTGCGCGTGGGCCCAGCTCCGTCTCACCCAGCCCCCCACCCATCTCACACGCGTGTGAGAACCCGACTTCCGCATTTCCCCTCATGAGACAGGCGGTTTTTGGAAACTCTTTTGAAAGCTTTCTGTATTCCCAGTCGAGAGTATGTCCTTGCACTGCAGCACAGAGAAGATGTTAGTTAGCAAGAGGGACTGATAATCTTCAGAGAAATATGTCGTGGGAAAGAAGACAAGCCAAGAATGGCGTAAATACATATTTCTTCCCAATAAGCTTTGGAATTTTTTTTTATCAACAGTTGCACAGCAGAATTGAGTGAATTGACAACATGGAAGCATTTGACTTGCACCCTCACTGTGGTGCTCGGTGAGATTTTGCTGACGTAGGACAAAGCGATGGCAAAGTTCGAGCCTTGAGTGCATTTGACGAACACTCGCCGCACAGAACAAGTAGGACAGTCGGGGTGTCCTGGGCCGGGGCCACGTGCCCCATCCCCATGCCGGCCTAAGACGTGTCTTGCAAGACCCTCCTGCACTCTCGGTGAATTGCGCCCGGGTTTTAGGTCGTCACCTCCTTGGAGACACCCATTGTCGGCATGTCTGGTTGGCAGTTCAGGCACCTCATGTCTGATGACGCCATGACCTGCGTTCGTGTGTTAAATACGAGTTTAAGTGAGCTAATTTGGGCGTGTAAAAGGGATGTTTCCAGCTTACTTGCATTACTCAATAGTGCTTCCTCAAGAAAGATATTCCAGGGATTTATACACACACACACGCACACACGCACACACACGCACATACTCCCTGGGGAGCGGGGCTTGACGCTGGAGTGGGGCTCCAGACCCTTGTCCTCCCTCCCTCGTGGCTTGTAGGGCCCATGTGAAAACCACAGATCCAAACCAAGGAAAACACCCCAGTAGGGGCCACCCTTTAGCATCTGTGTATTTTTGCACTTAGCAAACTTTCTAGGGAAAGTGCAAGATACACAGATGTCGTTGCGGGAGCTCCCAAAGTGAGTCCCTGGCTGAGTGTGCCATCGGATTGAAATGGCTTCCATTTTAAATGCATGTAAATACAGGAGCGCGCTGGCGGCGGCCGGCACGCTGCCCGTGGGCCAGGCCACGCGCAAGGGCCTCCTGGCCCCTGCGGCCTTTCCCACTTGGCTGTTGCCATGGCAATCCACGTGGTGCTCAGTGGGACTTCATTTTTATTTTGAAGATTTTCTTATACCTCGGAAGAAAGGTGAACGAAGACCCCCGTTAGCGTGTTTCTGAAATGTCACGGGAGCAGCTGTGCCCACGGCGAGATGCCAGCCCTCGCTGTCCAGGGCCGCCCCCCGCCCCCACCCCACTCTGGGCCCGGCACAGCCGGCGGTGACAGCCTGCAGCCAGGCCCGGCCAGCGCGGCCTGGGCACACTTCACGGACGGCCTCGAACTCCATTGTTGTGAACGTTGAGTGTTGGGTTTGGCCACACTGCCTGTGACAGAACTTTTCTTGAGACGATTAATTCGTTTCACATCTGTTATTTATTATATATCTTTCTGTTTGTTATTTAGTCATGTGTTGCTTATTTCAAAAAGTATTTGAGGGGCTGAACAAAGATACACGATTTATAACATATTTATTCAGCATTTTTCTTAAGAGAAACAGACAAAATAATGGTTGGATTAGATGTCAAATACCTTTTCAAATTTAACTTGTAAAAAGGTTTTCTGGTCTTTAAGTCATCAGTTATTTTAAATTTCCTTCCTTAAGATTTTGTTCATACCATTTTCTCTTAAATTCTGGCTGAAACTGGAGCAAAAGATTAGTCCACCGACCGAACCCGGTGTAAAAACCAGCCAACCCACCATCCGCCATCTCCGCCCGGGGCCGGGAGGGGTACAGGCAAGGGATGGATGTGCGTCCCGGTGATCTCCGGAGACTGAGGAGGTGGTCGATGTCGTCAGCTGGGAAATTGCTTTGTGATCATTGCTGCCTAATCTGCCTTTGACCTCTGACATGGAGACCACGTGTCTCTTGGTGAGCTCAGCACCGGAACGCTGCGGAGCGCCCCACAGGCCCGGTGCTGGCGTGCAGGCGAGGTGGGCTCATGCCCCGGGGCCCCTGCTCCGCGGAGCTGCGTGTGTGCAGACCAGAGCCGACGTGGGGTCACAGAGCCCCGTGGGCACCACTCCTGGGCCCCCACTGCTCCCGGGGCAGCTGCAGGACACTCCGACGGGACGCAGGAAGTGAGCGTCATAGGCGGGGGTGCGGGGGAGGGGGGCGAGGGCGGAAAGCCACGCCGGGAGTCCGAGCGTCCGTGGCGCAGACCTGCCTGGCGTCAGGTGCGAGCAGCCGGCCTCCGAACCAGAAGTCTGCCACTTCCCCCTCCAGCCCTTGCTGAGCCCTGCGGGCGGCGGGGTCTAGTGAGCAAACTAACACGGGAAAGGGGGGAGGCTCCTGGACGGGGAACAGGTGACAGCTAGTGGGGGGGGTAGGGGTGGAGGGCCCGAGGGAAAAGGACTCGTGGACGCGGACGACAGTGTGGGGGCTGCTGACGGTGGGGGGTCCGAGGGGACTAAGTGGTGATGGGGAAAACACAATAAAGAGTTTTTTAAAACTATATCCAAAGACTACCTTATGCTGGAAAGCCTTGAACAACCGCCCACAGCCCTGAAATGCTTTTTGAAGGACGCAAACACCCTTCCTCCTCAGTGCTCAGCACTGAGAAATGAGGCGTCTTCAGCCCTTGGCAGAAAACTGTCGAGAACTCCAGGGAGCCCGAGGGTCCCGCGGTCGTCTCAGCCACGGCCAGCACGACATCACGGTCCCAGGTCGTGCCGGACCTGACCCACGGACGGCCTTGCCTCCCTGATTCTGCCTCCGTCTTCGGAGTGTTGGTCTCCTGGCTGCATTCTGAGGCACCTGTGCCTTTGCACACAGTTGTGAGCGAGAACAGAGACTGCACCCAGCCTTTGCCCGCTGTGCCCCAACGGTGCCATCTCTCCCACCGCAGGCCACGCTGAAACCAGGACGAGGACGCTGGCAGAGCCATGGCTACCCCCACCCCATCCTCTGTGTCCCCTTCTACAGCCACACACACACCCCTCCCGCCCCGTCCACCGCTCTCCCGCCCGGCAACCACTCACCTGTGCCCCCTGACTCTCAGGAAGGTCACGGCAGTGGGATTCCTGACAGTCAGGGGGGCCCCCCGGGCCCCCCTGAGGTGCTTCTGCGCCGTCACTCTTGCCGCTGGGCGGCACCCCCGCCTCGGGCGTACCGCCGTCTGTCTCCGCGTGCAGCTGCTGCAGGGCTTCTGCGTGGGCTCCGGTGTGCGGCTGTGGCAGATCGGAGCAACACAGGCATCCGTGCGCAGGGTTCTCGTCCCTGGGAGCCCTCCTCTCTCTGGGCCCGGTGTCCAGGCGTGGAACTGCGGGGCCGTGTGGCGGTTGTAGGTTTTGTTCTTTCGCAAACCGCCACCTGTTTCCCAGGGGCTGTGCCACCACCTGGCAGTGCCCCCAGCACGGCGCGAGTGCCTCAGTTTCCCACGCCCGCGGCAGCATTGGGCGCTGTCATCCTTACTGCGGCCGTCCTGAGGGCTGCGTGGCGAGGCCCCGCGGTGGATTTAGTGTGCACGTCCCTCAGGCTGACGGTGCTGGCGTCTCCTCACGGGTGGCTTTGCCACGTGTCCGTCTTCCTCAGCATCAGGGACCCTACAGCAGGTGGCTCAAAGCACTTGACGGACAGGCAGAGCGCCCTCCCACCAGAAATCTGACCATCGTGCAGAGGAGGGGCTGCACAGATGGGGGCAGGGGTCGACCTTTCAGCCCAGCAGCCGCCCGCAGCGGGACAGAAGGAGGCAGGTCCAGCTGCCACAGGAGGCCTCATGGCCTCCTCTCCCTGGGACATCGCTCTGTGACCAGGAGGGAGGACTGACACTTGATCCCACTAACAGTCTGTCATTGCCCTTTATTGGCTTCTGTAAATAGCTCCTTGAACACTATGTTTTATTTTCAACCAGACCCTACGCACCTCAAGGACAGAGTCTGTATCTGATGTATCACTTAATTCCCACAGGTACGGGCACGTCGGAGGAATTTAACATTTGTCCCGGAGGCCCCAGACCCCGCTCGGACGGAACCTGCGTTTGAAGTGGGGACCGAAATCAAGTGGGGAGGGCCTCCGACCGCTGTGTGAGGCCCGGCTCTGGAAGGCGCTGCAGAGAGAGAGGCGGGGCGTCCCAGGAGAGGAACCGGGCCCCTGGCTCGGCCATGGCGAGGGCAGGCGAGGGCAGGCGAGGGAGGCTTCCCGGAAGAGCCGACTTGCAGTGCATTCACCGGACACTCTGGAGACAGATGAAGGGAGAGGTGACAGGCAGATAAGTGGAGATGAGACAGGCACCAGCTGCGCCATGCGTGGGCGGGCGGGCAAGGGCAGACCGGCTGGCAGATGCATGTCTGACACCACACCAGCGGTGGACGGGCGGACGTGCTGGATGGACGGGCAACAGCTGTGACTGATGATGACAGACGCTCACGGGCACACGCAGAGAAGTGACCAGCGATGGACAGACGCTCACGGATGGGTGGGCAGACAGGAGAGTGTGCGTTGGAGGGGGTGTGTCGTCTTCCTGTGAAGGGGCAAATTTGAGGCCATGAATTTCGGAGGCGGGAGGAGTCGGCCAGACTGCAGACAGGAGCAGGTGAAGTAACCCTGAAGAGGCAGAGCGGGTCCCGAGCACCGGTCCTTGGAGTCGGTCCAGATTCTGCTAAGGCGTCTCCCTCTAAAGCCAAATTAGCATATCAGCAGCGTGTGGCTGGTGGCCTCCGGGGACTTGCGCCACGCTGGCCTGGCCATGTGTGCCTGCACATTGAAACCCCGGAGCCTCGGCGGGCAGCCCCGTGGGGCCTCCGTGGGGCATCTGCGAGCGGACCGACCGACGTGCAGGTGGCCCTGTCTCTGCACCGTGCCGGCTCCCCGATGTGCTGCCCCTGCCTGCGGCGCCCCGTCGCAGAGGTCAGGCAGGACAGGCAAGCTTTCTTCCTTCGCGAAGCAAGAGGCTTGTGACCGGTCCCGTTACGCATCAGAGTCGCTAGGGGGAGCTGCTCAGCACGGATCCTTCGGCCCTGGAGAACCTTTATCTCCTTCACGTCCTAAAATTTTTTAATTACACTTCATTTTCAGAATTGTGTTGATTTCAGGCGTGCAGCTTGGCGGTCAGACAGTCACGCGCCGTGCACGGCGTTGCCCTGGGTGCTCCTAGCACCGGCCTGCGCTCCCTGCGCCGCGCTGGACGCCCGTCTGGGACGGTTTTTAACCCCGACCTGCGTGCGCTTCTCACGCGGTCTCCGCTTCCTGCGCGTGTCCCCGTTTCCGAGCCCGCCTCCCCTCCGCCAACCACCGGGCTGTTCTGTGCCTGCGTCTGGTCGGTTTTGCTGGCTCATTCGTTCCGTCCTTCAGACCCACAGCTCAGTGAAACCGCCCGTACTGGTCCTTCTCTGACTTACCTCGCTGGGCGTGGCGCCCTCCTGGGCGTCGGCCTGGGCCCCTCCGCGGTTGCGGGTGGGAACTCGCCTTCGTTTCACGGCCGGCCGAGCGGCACGCCGTCCTGAACTGTGGAGCTGATGTGCGCCGCTATTTCCTCCGCTCCGCTGCCGCGGGCGCTCGGGCCGCTTCCCCGGAGCAGCGGCTGCGAACCGCGCTGCAGCGAGCACGGCGCTGCAGCGAGCTCGGGGCACACGTCCGTCCAACCCAGCGTTTCGGGGACTCGCTGGGTCAGAAGGCGGTTACACGTTGAGTTTTCCGGGGAAACTCCACACCGCTTTCCAGTGTCTCCCCAGCCTGCGTTCCCACCAACAGTGGTCCAGGCTTCCCCTTTCTCCACAGCCTCGCCCACACTTGTTTGTGGATTTATTGACGATAAAGGGACCACGCTAAATCACAAATTTAATTTAATTTGTAATTTAAATTTAATATTTATTAAATATCAACACTAGGGTCATTTGACAGGGACGTAAATGACAGAAAAATCGAGTCACTGGGGATATTCGAGGACGCTGCTGCTGGCGAGTGGGTCGGGGAAAGAAGCGAAGTTCATTTCCTCCCGTCACTAGCAGAGAAGTATCCATGCTTTCTACAGCTTAGCCTGTTTCCACAAATAAGACCCAATGTTCAACTCTCCATGCTTTTACTGAGGTTCAATTTCTGCCTTCCTTCTCAACCTGTATTCGCAATGTTAAGAGGTTACGAAGAGCCCAAGAACTGAAATGTTTTCATCTGGATTGCGTCCCCTCAGTAACACGGCGCATGCTGTCAGAGACCTGACTCTCGGTGACACCTAAGTCAACACCGGCTCCGTGTCTGCGTAGGCACTTTTCTCACTGGTGGGAGGTGGGGGGAAGGCCCACTGCACCCCCCCACCAGACTCCGGCAGCTGCGTGTCCAGCACAGGGGTGGAGGGTGCAGGGCGCTGTCCTGCACTAACAAGCACTGGGCTGGTGAGGCAAAGCCACCGGGCAGGGAAGAGTCACACCCACAGGGAAACCCAGGTCTGACCCTTCACCGGGTCTTCCCCTCCCGAAGGTCTCGTGCTTCGGAGAGGCCGGGACCGGCCCTGCCTCCTGGCCCTCGGCACGCAGCATGCCGCATGTGAATGGTGCCCAGGATGTGACGTTTGAATGGATGGACACAGACCACGCGTACTTAGTAGTGAGGGTTAAATGAACTCATACAGAGCTTGGAACAGTGTCTGAAACCAACCACATAACAGATTGAATTCTTACAATATGAGATTTAGAATAGAAAAGATTTTTTAGAAGTTTGCCTTAAACCGACCTTGGAAAAGTGGTGGCACTGGACGGAAGGCTCAGGGACAAGCCTAGAGCTTAGGATGTGAGAAAAGCTGGGCCAAGAACAGGCTGAGTGGGGCAGGGCTCCCCGAGCCGCACGTGCTACACGGAACCAGTCCCCAAGGACACCCCTGTACAGAAGCGATGGGCAGGGGGTGCACTCAAGGCCTGCCCGGCCGGACGTCCATCACGACCTACCCATCTTCCGCCCTGCCTGGTGTGGCTCGGTGGGTTGCGTGTTGTCCCACAAACTGAAAGGTCGCTTGTGTGACTCCTGGCCAGGCGCTCGCCTGGGCTGAGGTCAGGTCCCCGGATGGGCTTGCGAGAGGCTGCCGACCAGCTTCTCTCACCTTTGCGGCCTCGCCCCACCACCTCGTGGTCACCAGGAGCCGTTTGTGGTCTAGTCGTCCTGGTCTGTGGGGGGCGCCACAGCGTCCAGGCCCCCTGGGGACACCCGGGGCTGCGGTCTGCCTGTGTGCATGCCTAGTCCCTTAATTCGGCGGCCCAAGCTGCCATCGGCGGTACTTCTGCGCCCTGGGGCCATCATGCCGTGGAAGGAGGGTGACGTGAGCGCAGGCACTGCGATCCCAGGACAGGCCATCCGCAGACCCCGAGACGAGCCCTCGGTGACCGGTGGGTCGGGACCGTCTGCAGTGTGGAGAGGCTGGACCAGGGGGTGACGCATGTCCCCGGGGAGGGCGGGGCAGGACAGCACTAGGTTTGGTTACACCGCACGCATCTTAAAACCGAGGAGCGGCTGGTTCCGGACTGTGGTCAGCTGCGGGCGGAGGGAGCGGGGAGCAGTGCCGCGCTGGCGCAGAGACACGTGAGACAGGACCAAAACACGGACGTCTAACTTTATTTATCATCGTCACTTAAAGCAAGCTCCATTTCATAAACACAAAGACATGAAGAGTTCCGTATCACCAAATTTAAACAGTAGAAATCTCAGTGGCTTTGTAAGTGCAAATTATATACATTAGATCAAATAACTGGAGGTTTTTTCAATATGGAAACTATACAAGTGGAATAAATGGCAAAAGGACCTGACGGCAGTGTTTTGCGGCTGCGGCCCATCAGTTGCTTCAGGCCCTGGATAAAATTCCGAACGGCCGGACTTGTGCGGCTGTCTCCCGTTCACCTGCACCTGGCTCGAGCGCCCTGACCAGAAGGCATGATCGGAAAGGCATTCGGCTGCACGGCTGGCTTTCCCGCCTAGTCACGACCTTCACAGAAAGGGACCTGGCAGTGCCCACGTCACCCGTGGCTCCCTTTTGAACAGGAGGCAAGAAACTACGTCTACTCTGGACAGTCACACAGGTGCCGAAAAATGGAAAGATCACGCGGTTCATTGAAACGTTAGGTTTTTCCCATCTGAGAACCGAGCGATGCAACACGTGGCGAACCGCCGCGGACCTGGGTTCGGGAAGCCCGCGTCGGGAAGCCCGCTCGAGCCGTCGGCTCACCCTCAGTCCAGGACGGGGACTTTGTAGGCCACCGTGCTGCTCACCTTGTGGATGGTGGTGGTGAAGGAGCGCAGGCGCACCTGCTCGGAGTTGGCGATGAACTGCGGCCCCGACTCCTCCCACTTTTCGGGCACGACCAGGTCTTTGTCCGTGTAGATCAGCAGATCGAAGGAGCCTGCGGGCAGACAGGGCCGTGAGTGCTCTGGGTCCGCCCCGCCTCCCGTTCCGAGCCCTCGGTGTTCGAGGGGGTTTTGCTCAGTCTCTGAGCACCGGCTGTTCCTCTCCCCGCTTTCGGTGCAGAAGCGACTGCGCTCCTCTTACTTCATCTTACTTAAGACTGACGTTCTGCTTTCCTCCCTGAAGAACCACTAAGCCGTGTTTGTGGACAGTGCACAGTCGCGCGTGCGCTGCCCCGTGACGGCGCACCCTGCGCTCGTCCAGGGGCAGCGGGAGGAGTGGGAGTGACTAGCGAAGCCGCCACAACGGCGGCGGTGGTGTCAACGATGCACGCGCGCAGAAAGCAGACGCGGTGACAGGAGCCGCACCCAGCGGCGAAGAGGAAGCGCCGCGGACGCTTTCGCCCCTCGCCTTGGCAGCGTCTCCAAGTTTCCTGGGACGCACTGCATGACTGCTTTACCGCGCTTTCCCCTCGGTCACAGTACACGTTAATAACTGAGAAAACCTGAGTAAGGGAGCAGCAGCCCAGGCTCTCCCCCGCAACCCAAGCCCGCAGGGAACCGAGCAAGGCTTACAGGGGGCTTCCAGCAGGGGCAGGAACGTCACGGTGGCCGTGATCTGTCTGATCACCGAGCGGATTTCGTCTTGGATCGCTTTCTGAGACTTCTCTCTGGGTGTGCTGCCCAAGAAACCAAATCAGTTACTTCATTTTTAGTTTTAACGAGTTATTCCAAACGCTGATAAACTTGTTTGATGGAATGCTCCCCAAAATCAAATAGCCCATTAAAGAGGAGGTTCTTATGTCCCCCTTTCAGAGGAGTGTAAGCACAACGTGTGTCTTCACCATCCCGCCCCTCCCCCCAGCTGTGTTCCCGGCTGGTCTCAGTCCCAGGTCACTCAGTGTCAGACGACTGGGAAATCTGTCAGGTGGTCCATACGAGGAAAACGTCCCCACCTTGGAAAATAAAAATAGCAAGCAGTGCCCACAACACTGAATTGGTCTAACCAAACGTCTGCTGCCTAAACTGGTTTTATGAGCTACCCACTCCCTAACACAGACGAGAGGCCTCAGAAGCAAACGTGACTCCACCACGAGAACTGGTTCCGAGTTCACAGGCAGCAGGCCCAGGGCAGGGCCCCACACCAGCGGATCAAGCTGGCCACTCCCTGTGTGTGTGTGTGTGTGTGTGTGTGTGTGTGTGGTGGGGGGGTCTGGACAGTCAGGAAGTGCCTCAGGGTGTCGGTGGCAATGAAGGGGAGACGTTGGAGCTGCGCCCCAAGCCGGGGAGTCCGGCATACCCCTTCGGTTAAAAGTGCCTTTAACCAAGTCCCTGAATGGCCCACCGAGTCTGGCAGGGGCAGTGCTGGGCACAGCACATGACCGCTCACGCCGGGAACTTGCCGACTCACACTGAAGGCGGCCACTTTCACGGTGCACTACCTAGACACACCAATGACATGTCAAAGTGAGCAAAACTTTTCCACAGGAGACTGAAAATCTAAGTAGCATAGGTTAGAAAAAAATTACACTTTACATGAAACTAATCCAATATAATCGGAACTCATTTTACTAAGGAAAACAAGTTTTGGAAAAAGATACAAGGTCTGCCCAGAAGGTGTCCAGCCATGTTCCATGAAAAATAGAGACGCTTATCAAAGTAGATACAAGAAACATTGTACACGGGAATCATTGTACATGATGCCTCCGTCCCCTTCAGAGTAGGCACCTTGGGGCCTCACACAGTTCTCCCAGTCACCATCAGCCGCCACATCACATTTTCCTGAATCTCATCAATGGTCTGAAATCTCTTCCCTTTCAAAGGCGACTTTAGTTTTGAGAAAAGCCAGAAGTCGCAGGGCGCCAAATCTGGGCTATAGGGGGGCTGAATAACCTGGGTGATTTAATGTTTCACCAAAAAACTCTGCAGGAGACGTGATGTATGAGCAGGCATGTTGTCATGATGAAGCTGCCAATCACCAGGTGCCCATAGCTGTGGCCTCCTGAATCATGCCAGTAGTTTCCACGCAGGAATGTTCAAGTTTAACGCAAAATTTGATAGATTTGTTGCTTTACTTGCTCAGTCATTTTGAATGTGATGGCCACACAGCGCACATGCTCACTCAATGGCGTCTACCACCCCCACTGACTAGTGCAGTGAAGTCGTCATTGTTCACACATGTGCATTCCAGTCCACTGTCCTTGGCTGCCAGGGTACACTGATGTCGCACAAACTGTTCTCGTTTTACTGACAATGGCGGGACTTTCCCCGGACAGGCCTTGTATGTGAAAGTGGAAACATTTAACGTGTGCTCACCTGTCGTCTTTGGCAGTCTTGTCACACTCGATGTCGAACTGCCACCTTTCAAGGACCTCACCGCTTTCGATGTTTGAGATGACCACCACCAGTTTCTGAACGGAACACCTGTACAGCCAGTCTGCAACACACGACCGGGCGCCGGGTTCGCTCTGCTGCAGGGCAAAGCAGCTCTCTTCCCCGCCCCCCGGCAGACTCTGCCCACAGCACTCTGCAGCGCCTCCGACCTGGCCAGCCGCCCCCCGCCCGCCCCCTCAGTACGTGCTGCGGGGACAGTGCAGGGGGCAGCGGGCAGCAGCTCTCCCACCCCAGTCCAGGTGAGAACGCAGACACAGGTGCTGATGGAGGTGCTGCACCCGCAAAGGTGAGCAAGAGCTGTGATGGCTGGGAGGAAGGCGAGGCATATGGTGCAGGGAGAGCATCAGGTGGAAACCTGACTTCCCCAGGGAGTTCTCACTTTGGAAAGGCTTGACTTCAGCTCTAAGAACCCACAGCAGGAAACACGGAAGAGGACAGGGAAGAGCATCGGACCAGAGGAAGGACTCAAAGGCCTGAACAACCGCAGTCGAGAAAGGAGAACAAACAGGCGAGGCTGCCGGGTGAGCAGGGGCCAACTAGGCAAGGTCACGTGGGCCACATTCTCAAGACTCTACATCAAGAACCTGGGAAGGCACTATGTGTTTAAAGCAGCGTGTGACGTCACCAAATTTGCACAGCAAACTCTTGCTCCGGCCAAGATGTGAAAAATGGACAGCTGGGACCTAGGACGACTAGTCAGTGATACAAGCAGGAGGTGATAAAGGCTTGTAAGAGGACAGACTGGTGGGGACGGAGCAGCAGCCAGGCTCCGGAGAGGCGGTGGTTTAACTGTCATGGTTAACTGGATCGCCGTGAGAGGGAGCGAGAGGACCGAGTCACGTCACTGGTTGGGTGGCTGACGCAGTCACCGAGAGGACGGAAGAGTGACAGGGAGACAGCCCTGGGTTCAGCTGTGCAAGCTGACTTTGAAGCATCCCTGAGACAGCTGCACAAAGGCATCAGGGGGCCATTCCCCAGGGGCTGGGAGACGGGGAGGACTTCGGTGGTCCACACAAGGCTGTCAGTGAGGCTGCACGCGGACAGAGTCCCCTGGAGAGAGTGTAGTGAGAAGAGGGCTGAGACTGAGCCCTAAGTTAATCCTGGAAACCGGGACAGTGTATTC
>PVKU01005198.1:17515-128609 GCA_004027475.1 Anoura caudifer
GGGGGGTGCGGGCGGAGAGAGGAGAGGGAGGAGGGGGGGGAGAGAGACAGACAGACAGACTCAAGCCCTTAAGAAGGCTGGAAGGATGGGGCTGCAGGCAGACGGAACAACGTCCCTCCGAGAAGAGTGAGTGCTCTGTCTTAACCAGAACACAAGGTGGGTGTTAAGCAGGAAGGTCTAGAGCATGTGAGGTGAAAGGTCGGCGATGCAGCTTAGGCAAGTCCATCCTCTCCATCGAACTGAGATGAAGACACAGACCGCAGCTGCCCGCAGGCTCCAGGCCACACCACCTGGGCGCGGGCTGTGGGCGAGTTAGCCCTGGTGTTCATCAAAACAGCATGTAATTTAAAAAACGAAGCTACCTGAAACAAAAAATAGGATACGTGGAATAAAAAAAAAAAAAAAAAAAAAAAAAAAAAAAAAAAAAAAAAAAAAAAAAAAAAGCACTGTAGCACTTTTTGGAACTAGTACTTTGAAAACTCAAATGGCAAGATAGTAAGAAACATCCTACAACTCAGAAAAATCCAAAGTGAGAATTCCAAGCAGAAAGAAACATGAGAGAGAAAGTAACGGACTTCTAGAAGGAAAGAAATTGATGCAAAACAAGTACTGATCCAACAAAAAAACTTCTTGAGCAAAGAAAAAAGAACATTTAGAAAAAGTTTAAATTTGGGCAGGATTTCTTAAAAACACAAATGGAAGTAGGTGAAAAATAAGAAAACTCTACTGGTGCTCTATTATTTAGTAGCTCTTAATTTTTATGTTTAGCTACCAAGTTGAATCCGGTTTTATTCCCTTAGTCTTAATGATGGCTTTAGACTCCACACAGGTACAGAGAATATATCGTATTAAGAATATAAAGGTCCCCGCCCCCGCCGACAATAAATACCATCATAACTGTAACATTCCAACCGGTTCCATTTGGCCACACAACCTGCATGTCATTTTCTGAGCAAGTTGATGAAGACAGTTTTGTTAAGCTGTATCAGATTCCTAATACCAATTTGTATCATTTGCTTCCTCCTAATTGAGTCACTATAGTTGAGATAGCAGTTAATTTCACACTTCTATGTACAAAGCCAAAAAATAACCACCAAGGCACTAGAAAATGTGGATTCCAGAAGGCCTGCAAAACTCAGAACTGTTTCTAATAAATACCTTTTAGTTGTTCCACCACGTTATTTAGGTATTTCATAAGCTCAGGATCAGTAGTTATGAGCAAGGTGAGCCCATATTTCTGCACTCGAGTAAAGGTTTCAGAGGGATAAATGCCACGCTGATATAAAATGCTGTTGATGCCGAATGCTGAAAGCAGAAATGGTAAAGACAACTCATTATCACTTTGTAACACCAGAAAACAAATCCTATTTAGATGTGACTAGGGTTTCAGGTTTCACGAACAGTATTAAGCTGTGAACGCCTAAACAGGTGTGTTTTGTGTCCTGATGAAAGCAGAGTGGGTATCAAGTGCCATTAAACACCCTCAAAATCTTGCTTTAAATAAAAGGTATCTATACCTCCGTTTATGCGGCGATAAAAGAAAACTGCCAAACACGCGGTTTACCGCTGCCCAATCTGCTCTCCTTGCACTCCAAGTCCAAGCTCAGATCGTGTGCTCAGAGGATACCAGAGCTGGCTAGCGCCCGCAGACTGCGCCCTCTCCCTCCCTCTCCAAGTCCGACCGGCTTCCAGCGGAAGGTACAACCCGCCCGGGCCTGCAGGGCGCCGCCCCGGTCCTGCGGCGGAAGGGCAGGGGCGGCGGTGGCGGGGAGAGCTCGCGGTAGTCCCGCCCCCGCCGCAAGGCGGCCTAAGTCGCTGGGGGTGCGGGGTTGGGGGGTGCGGGATGCACCTCCCGGAAAGAGGCCGCTAGGCCAGCACGGCCTCCGGAGCACCGGGTCCTTCTCCATCCTCACAGCATCGCGCCCGCCTCCGCCTCTCCCCTGACCGACTCCCCGCAGGGCGGGAGGTCTGCACCCGGGGCCCAGCGGCCGCCCGCTCCCCCGCAGAGGCCGGGCCCCCGCCCCGCCGCCCTCCCGCCCGGCCGCGCAGGCGACTCACAGAAGAATTCGGCCACGATTTCGGCACTCCCACGCAGGGTAATGCCCTGCTCCCGGGAGAGCTGCCGCGCCATGGCCAGGCCCACGGCCGCGGCGCGCGGCCCCAGCACTCGGCGACCGCAAGGCTCCGACGGGCTCCGTAGCGGCTCCCGCCACTGGTTTCAAAAGTAACGACGCAGCTCGCCGTCGCGTCTGCGCAGGCGCGCCAGGCCCCGCCCCGCCCTCGCGGGAGCTGGCGCGTCCCGCGGGCGCCCGAGGAGGCGTGGTCGGCAGTTCCGGGTCCTGGGCCGCGGTCGGAGCGCGCTGGGTGGGGTCGCGGGAGGAGGGCGGGTCCCGGGCTGGAGGCCGCTCGCCGGCCGGCGGGCCGAGCACCCAGGAGCGCCCTAGAGCGTCCGGAAGATGTGTTCGAGGTGCCGCGAACAGCCCCAGGGTCGCCGGTGGCCGGGGCCGCGGCGTGCGGCCGTCCCCGAGCGGAGGAGCGGGCCCGGGCCGTGGGGACCGCAGCCGGGCCGCCCGGGGCCACGTGGACGCGGAGAATTTTTCGGGGCGCGGACAGCCAGGTTCAGAGACTCCGCGCCCGGCTGACTAGTTTACTCCTAAAGCGGCCACAAAAGTTACCCGTAAAATGGGACGGAGCACTTTCCGGCCCGACGAGGTACTTAATTCCTGGCGGGGCGCCGAGCGACGCTGCTCTGGCCGCGCAGCAGGTGACACCGGCCGGCGGTGCGAATCGCGCCCGTGGGCTCTCGGCGTCCCGCAGGTCCGGGGGCTCCTCCGGGACCCTGGTGGTGGGCGGAAGTCAGGCTCGCCGTCCCGGCCCGGAGGTCCGTCCCAGGCCTTCGCTCGGTAGCTCTGCCCTGGGCCCCGTCACGGCGGCTGCCTGGCTCCCCTGGTCCGGCCGCCTCCCGGCGGAGGGTCCCCGCCGCGGGCACGGCTCTGGCCGCGCGCATGGCGGGTTATATGGGGTGCGCCCTCCAGGGGTCGCCCGTGCGGGGCCGTCTGCGGATGCGGTCTGCAACGCCGGTAGAGGTCAGGCTGGATCCATTTAGGGGTCAAACAGCACAACCGGGAATAGGCCGGCCTGACCCAGCCACGCGCGTTTCGCATCCTTCCTCTCAGCGGGACGGGCGTGCCGGTGCGTGGGACTCCCTGCCTTCTGCTGCACACCCCTTCCCCGGGCAACGTGGCGGGAGGCAGGTTTCTGCATCGCGGTGTCCCACGCGACGATCGGCCCTCTCCCGGGAGCTGGGTACCCAGCATGGCGGGGACACGTCCCTGGGTTTGCTTGCGGCAGAGACTGGGGGATGCTCCAAGGAGGCAAATAATCGTTAGTATAGTTTGCAGATTGTAGAACTTTAAAGCCTATACATGAGTTTTCTAGATGGAGAGGAAGTATTAAGCACTTAGTGCCGTATGAGGAGCTAGAAGAAATAAGGTTCTGAAGGGGCGGTCTGTAGTTTTCGGGGGTTTGTAGCCCAGTTCTGCTTGCAGCCGCACCCCTTGGCAAAGAAAGGATGGGAGGCTCGGGAAGGGCTCCGGCCTCGCCTGTCCCGCCTGGCCGTGCAGCCAGCCGCTCCTGGGAGGGCTTTCCTGCCAGCCTGCTCGGGCAGCTCTCGGTGAGGCGCTGTCCTCCGCGTAGAAGTTCCGTTTCATCTGCTCCAGCCCCTGCCGCACTTACACTGTGTTACAGTAAATACCTGTGCATTAAGGAAATTCCCTTTGACGCCCCGGGCCCCAAGGCCCTGCTCTTAAATATTCCCAGAGCAGCTCTCAGGCTGTTTCAGCGCAGTCGCTTTCAGGGCTGCAGCTGCACCCTCACCTTCACCATCGCGCACGACTGCGGATCCGTCTTCCCTGCTTGGCAGCGCACCCGCGATGGCGGTTAGCTGGGGCTCTGCAAATGTGTGTGGCACGCGTGAGCATTTGAACCGTTACCTCGGAGAACTTCATGGGAGAACCCAAAACGTGGTGCAGCTGGAGAGCAGGTCAGATGGATAAGGGAGCCCACTTTTAGGGAGCTTCGAACACGCGTCCAAGTGGATGGAACTGGGGGTGCCCAGGACTTCTGGGTTCTTGGGATGGGCATCAGGAAAGGAACACCTTTTTCAGAGCCACATTCAGCAGTGGCCGTGGAACGGAGGGTGCCCGGGGCAGTCTGGGTTGGGCCTTTTGCCAAACGTGTAGGTTCCTGGCTTCTACCCCCTTGTCCAGTGTTTCCTGCAGCCACCGTGCAGGGGGCTCTCGGACACCTGGACGTGCACACCTGAACTCAGGTATGCTGCAGGACAACACAGCAGGTTTTGAGGACTTAGCATAGAAAACAAAGTATCACATTGATACGGTTTTAAATCAATTGCTTATGGAAATTGTACTTGACATGCATCGCAGAAAATAAAACACATTATTAAAACAATCCCACGTGTGTCTCTTCAGTTCTCAGTCTGACCACCAGAGCACTTAAAATGCCGGGTGCAGCCCGTGTCTCATTTCTGATGGCAGCGTGTTCCCTGGGCTCTCGGGGAAGACATGCTGTGACCCGCCCCCCAGATGAGCCTGGCAGGGCCCTTACCTGACTCTCGGAAAGGAGACTGATGGGCCTCTGAGCAATGCAGGACTGAGTGTCCGGAACCCGCACTCAGTGGGTGCCAGAGAGTCTGGGTACGAAGCAATGCTTCGGAGCCAAGGCTGCCGTGGCGTGAGGATGGGTGCAGTCCGTGCGAGTCCGAGGGCCCGGCTGCGGTGAGCGCGGTGCAGCTGCTGGCCGTGAGGAAGGGCTGCGGGGCTCCAGGCCTGTGCTGTTCCCTGTTTGTCAGGGCGACCATGACTCTGGGAGCTTCGGAGGGACGTGAGTGTTTGGTCTGACCTTGGCCCCTCGCTGTCTAGAGCACGCACGCCTAACCTTTGTGCAGTGTTGGTTTAAAAAAAAAAAACAACAACCTCGTTTTATTTGCTTGATTCACTTTAATTCACAACTCAATCAGTTCTTTCTAATGTGTATTGTTTAGGGGAATGCTGTTGGGACAAGGAGAAGTACAAGTTAAACATTTTTTTTTTTTTGAAGAAAATCCAAGCAGAGTGTATAACCAAACCTGTCGTAATAAAACAGTAACTGTGAAAAATCGTGCCTGTATTCCATATGAAGATGCCCAAACCAGAAACACTCACTGACATTTCTAAAGCTAGAATCAAGTGTGCGTTGAGACTGAAAGTGACCCGGTTAGTGACTTGGCTAAACAGTCCTGTCGTCGGGGAGACAGGCCCAGAGGGCTGTCTGGCTGGTCTGGGGCTCAGCGTCTGCTTACAGGTTTAGCAGCGCAGTTTAGGGCTCCTGGCCTAGTCTCCTTTCGAATTACATCTATCGGAAGACATGCCGGAACATGTTCTTGTCTTTAAAGATTGTTCTAAAAAGTTAACCGATTTTGGACGGCGAGTGTTTGCTAAATAACTTGTCAAGAAAGTGGCAGGTACAATCCACAGTAAATTTTGTTAATGCAAAGTTTCAACTGCCAGAAGGTGGCACTGTTTCCATGTGAAGTAACATCTTAAAACTTCAGTTCCTGTATCTGTGCTTCAAAGTAAAATGAAGGGAAAATGAATGTAGTGGAAACCACTACATCAGAATGAATCGTTTAATTATAATGTATTAAGCAACTGGCATCCTCTTAAACATTTATATGCGTGCCCATGTGCACACGCACCAACACCCCGGAAAGACATGTTTACATTTACATTGCATATTAAATTTTTAACAAAAACATTGTAGCTAGTATAGACTTAGGATAGTTTTTTTTTTCCCACATTGTCAGGTGTTACTGTATTCTTGAGGTCAGCATCTTGAAATAGAGCAGTTTATTTTAAATCTGATACAACAGATACTTTATGATAATTTTAATAAGATATTCACCTACTAAATTTTGAAAAAAAATGTGCACATAGGTATTTTGCAAGTCTGAGGAACTTGCTTATTTTAAAAATGCTGTCCTAAGCCTTCAAATTTTTCTTCTTTATATTTTTCATTTGCGAGAGGCAAGAATTACGATCATCAATTTCCTACTCTGATTACTTACGGCTTATTTTGTGGATCTAATGAGTGTGTGTATTTTTCTTGGTCCTGAGAATTAAACTGCAGCACATGGGTCCCAAAGGCCGTCTCCCCCACAGGCTCTGCCCCGGACTCTCCGATCGGGGCCCCCTGCTCAGAAAGGCAGCCGGCGGAGTGGCATCACGGCCTGGCGAGGCCCACAGACGAATCCGCACTGACGCGATTCACAGTTGGAACGATCCAGTTTGCGCGCGTAGGACGTTAAATGTCACTTTGAGTGAAGGCTGAGTGCTAAATATTATCGAAGGCATAAGTGTCCCTAGTTCTTATCGTGAAAAGCATGGGCAGCCTTTGTCAGAAAGCATTCTCGTGTTTTATCAGGGCTTCATTTTGCTAATTTTACTACAGTTCTTTCAAAATAGTGATAGACAGTCACTTTGAAGTTGTTTGATAGCTCAGCCAATGTCAGGTACCAGAAGGTGTAGTTTGCAAGGTGGGTTGTACTCAGGGTCACTCCCCGAGACCGTGAAATGCAGCGCGTGTGCGTGTCACATACGTGAAGAATGGGTTCTGTGGTCGGGTGGATTTGACAGCACGGCATGTTTCAAAATGTAACTGGAATTCAAGACAGATCAGAACCGTTGTCGACGTGCACGCTAGCAACGCAGCGCCTCCGTGGGACTTGGAAATGCCATGGTCGCTGTTAAATCGGTGGAAGCAGGTTTAATGTGTTAAACGATTTTGTAATCACGGGTTGGGTTTGGTCAATCTATGGCTGCAGTACCTTTTTACCTTGTTGCTTCTGAATAGTTTGCATGTAGGGTTATTCTTATTATTGCTTAATATGAAAACATAGTTGAACTAGTTCTGTTAAATCTACCAACTAATGGTAAAACTAAGATTTTGAGTAAGTGGAAAAGTATCTTTTGAAGAGCTCCATAGACACAAAAAAACTGTAAATATAGGTCTTTCTCAAATATTTGTCTGTACCGCTCTATAAACATGTAGAGGCAGGGAAGTTCTGTGAAAACATGAAAACCTGCTTTAATGCATTTATGCATTTCTCCTGTTTGGACGAACTTGGCCTTTTCCCCTGGAACAGTTCTCGTCCCCTGCCTTGCGCTTGCAGCTCATGCAGACGGCGCGGTAGCGAAGCCGTATTTACCGTGAGTCACCCACACGCATCTTATCATTTGTGCTGGGGTTACAAGCTGAACGGGACAGTGGTTTTCATTCCTGCGTGAGGCACCTAACCCCTTAACGTCATCCAGCAACAAGAAGGCTCTGAGCTCCGGGGTTTCGGGTTCCGTGTTGGAGAGCTAGCGGGGTGAAAATTAAATGGGGGCCGTACGATTGCTTAGTCCCAATACGGTTGTGAGTAGAGATGCTGACTTTCCACACTGAACTCGGGGGCAGGTCTCTGTCCTAAGGTGGTCTTTCAGGTGGCCCAGCATATGCCTTTTTAAATAGACCTGTGCTATGTTATCATAAAAATAAGAGAAAACTTGAAATCAAGTTTCATTTAATTCTATAGCTCCAACAGTATTCTTGTAGCCCTACTATGAGAAACAACAGACTGTGGCATTTCGAGGTTTTAAGTGCACTCACAGATTTCTGTTATTGTTAAAAATGAGGTGCAGTTATAAATTTGTATAATTAAAAAGATTATTAATAAGATAGGTTCCTTTTTGTTTTTGGAATTGTACATTGAGTCTTATTAATTTTGAGTTATCTTTAGTCTCCATTGAATTAATAAAAAGGTATGATAGTTAGCTTCCAAGAGAACCAAAAATATGACTGTAACGCAGAAGTCGAACATCTCGGGGACGCGGGAAGAAGGCGCAGGCTCTCCCCTAGGACGCTGCCGCATTAGGGAAGGGGTGGGGGGGCAGCCCCTGCTGGGGCCCCAGCCTGGTGCTGAGTCTCCCGGGGACTGGGGCTGCCGGGAGGAGTTTCCCAGGACTCGGGAAATGGGACTGTCCTTCCTCCGCTCTTTCTCAAGGACCTTGTTCTTTCAAGTGGCGGATCCCATCAGTAACAGGAAAAGCGACGACTACACCCCAATCTAGTTCATCTCTAAATGATAAACATTTCCCACAGAATTAGGTGTAATGTATAAATATGTGCAGACACACATAAATGTTTAAAATGCTCACAGATGTTAGTGATTAAGGAAGACGAAATCAAGAAATATTTATTTGAAGACATTCTCATATCACTAAAAAGAAATTATTTTTGCTTTCATTAACCGTATGACTATTTTAAGACTTATGTGGTTAATATGCTTTATTATTTTTTTAAGTCTTTCAAAGTTTAACTTTTTATGAAGAGTGATTTACAAGCCTGATACTTCAGCTTATTTTAATACTTGGGATTTGGGGTTTGGTTTTGGTTTTTGGTTTTTGCATTTTTGACCATCAGAACTTAAAAAGGATGCATCACAAAGACAGGAAGATCCGAGAAGTGGGGAAGTGACGTGAGCTGGTGCTGGTCCTGGGGATTTTATTTTCAGGAGGAGAGAGGAGAGAACCAGAGGACACGCAGAAACTGAACTTGACAGAATAGTGTGGCTCCTGGAGCCAGCCCCTGGAGGCCTCAGGGACCCAGGCGGGGACTGGGCCTGAAAACGAGGCACTTCCCACCTGACAAATGCAGGAACGCAGGGCGGAGAGTTGGGGGAGCAGGTGATGGCCTGTCTGTCAGGGGACACTGAGTGCGGGGCTCTAGTTCCTGCGGGGGGCGGGGTGGGGGGGCAAAGCCGGGCAGACCAGTGAAGGAGCAGGAGAGACTCGGGGCAGCTGTCTGGGGTTGGAAGAGGAGCGAGCGGGAGGAGAAAAGCAGGTCGCTCGTCCCTCCTCAGGTGTCACCGGGAGCCGCTGTTGCTGTGAGGGACACCGTGCAGGGCAGGGGAAGGGACCGGCCTTTCTTTGCCTGACAAACGCATTGCAGGTGGGGGCCAACTATGAGAAAGCTGCCAAGGAGGGGGAGGGGGAGGAGAGCCAGGCGGAGCTGGGCGGCCCTTGCGACAGGAAAGCCGAGGCACCTGCGGACGGTCCCGGAGGACCTGGCTGGGCGGTTAGGGGACCGAATGGAGAGCCTTAGGTCCGAGCTGGGTCACGCAGGAAACTCGCCTTTTGGGATGCGGACGTGCAGGCCCAGGACTCAAACTCAGTGCATCAAACGTGGGCAAGCGCCCAGCGAGCTCACTCTCCCCTGCGACACGGCGTCCGGGGCCCCGGGTCACACCTGGGTGCTTTTCTAGAGAGTTTTGCGTGGCTGGCTGGAACATTTGGGCTTTTTCCAGGAGACACGAGACAGCTGTTGCAGGGTTTTGAACTTAGGAACACCACCGTTAAAGTAATGTCTTCGTAACATCCTTGGAGCTGACCCCCTGACTGACTGACCGGCTGGGACGCTACAGTGACCATTTAGGCAGGAAGCGAAGCGGGCGAACGCTCTCCTCCCCGCCGAAACCCCAGGGGGTGCCGCACTTACCAGAGCGGCTGCTTCCACCTCCTTACTGTGGAATCGCCAGTCCCGCCCCCTTTTTCCGTGTCTTTGATTTCTGGTCCTTCAGCTCCTCCATGTTTTCAGCCGTCTTCATCTTCGCAGCTCCGATCCTCTCACCTGGGCCTTTTCCGTGTCTCCCTCGGCCCTGCTCTGGCCGGGTCGGAGACTCAGCCTGTGCACCTCAGCCTCACCGTGCAGAGTCTTGACCGGGGATGGCCCGTGTCACCTGATTCCCAAGGTGGCCGCCGCGTCCCGTAACATTTGCTAATAAGCTTTAGCGGTTGCTGGTGTTCGATGTCATTTTATTACGTAAGTTCACAGAAGCATCCGTGTCCTTCTGGCCTTAGAATGAACGGCTGAGCGTAAGAAAGTGAGTGTGGATGTACCTGTGAGTAGAAAGAAGGCAAGGGTGGCATCTCCAGGGACCCTCTAAGTTTCTTGGCATTTCACCAAGTCTACACTCAACGCTCATCGGGCTTGAAAGTCCTTGGAACAGAGACCAGAGCATCACATACTTAGCTGGATCCTTGTACTTTCCTTAAGATGCCAAAATATCGCTGTTGGTTTCTCCCTGGATAAATTGGTTTTCTGCTTAATACATTACCCATGCCTGCCTTTTCTCACAATGACTTAGTGTCTAAAAAACAGTGAATACGAAAATAGAGGAAGTGAAAAGGCATAAAGGATGCAACATGGGCAGGAAGAAGTCTTGGTTCTGGAGCGTGGATGTATCCGCACACACGGTTCCTTCCCTGAGCCCTTCGAATTCTAGGAGAACCTTCCCTCCTGCTTTTGCAGAGTCTGTATAAAACCCACCCCAGAGTCAAAAGCTGTTTGAAAGACTACGCCCCAAACCAGCGTGATGGTATTCGACTGGTCTGCATTTTACCCCACTCCCTCCTTTCGTACGTGTCAATAAAAAATTCCATTAGGGAAAAAAAACAAAACCCTCCTTTAAAAACATCTCTGTAGTAGTTTCCAAGCATCTCGACATTGTTTTGAGTTAATTAAGGCTTTAGAGGGTAGAAATTCTCAGTAATTAATGCAAATTGTACTGAAAGCATTAAGAAAGGATCAAGTAGTGAGATCGACCTTTCAGCGCTTAAATATTTTATGAATAATTCAGTCCTGCGCTTCTGCCCGGACACTTGCACCCAAAGCCCCTTTTCTTCGGTGAAAGAGGACAATCGGACTTGGTTTCACCCTGAAAGTTCAAGAAGGCGGAACAACGTGAGTAGAAAGATGTCTTCATCCCGGAAAACAGATCCGTTTTGAAGTTCGGTGGCAGCCAGCCGTGTTGAAGTTTTGCATAGAAAAGGACGTGCGGCCTCACAATGGGCTCGGCTGTTTGGTTTGCGGAGCAGACGGAGCGTCGCGCTCCCTGCAGCCTGTGAATGCGCACTTGGCCCGGGGCAGTGGCGGCAGCCCAGGCAAACACAAAGGCGTGGGGCCCGCCGCCCGTCTGAGGCTGCGTCGCGCAGGGTGGGGAGGGCGGACTCGGGGAGCAGGACGGCCCAGCGCATCTGCGTCCTTTGTCCTATTGGGGACGGATGCTCAGAGTCCCGCAGGCGGGCGGGCGGGTGGGTGAGAGTACCCACAAAGGCCTGGCTGTCCTCGGCTAGCGGGGGGAATGCAGTCCGCCGGGGCCCGAGGCACACCCATGTGACAGGCGGGGTTCGGTGTGCATGGCACGCAGGGTCGTGACTCAGTGGCAAGTGACAGAGGAGTCATGTTGGGGGTCACTTGTGGCCATGTGATGGCCATGAGCGTGTTTCCGGTGGCTGCAGAAATGACCTGGTGAGCTCACAGATTCTGCAGCTCAGAAGGTGCTGGTTTCACCGGCCTGACATTTGCGAGGCTGTGTGTGTCCCTGTCCAGAACTCTGGGGTGAAGTAAAAGTGCCCTGGAGTCCAGACAAGTTTTGTTTATTTATTTTTTTTTGGTCTGACTTTTTTCTCTCCGCAGGCCACGCCGTCTGGAGCAGAGAACCCTATCTAATCTCCTGGTGAAGTCAGGCCCGGGGTCATCAATCTCTGGAACAGCAGAGCCTTGTTTCGGCAGATGAGTGTGAGGTTCAAAAGCAGTTTTGTGTTGAGAGAGCAGCGCAGTGGGCATGGGGAGAAGAGCCCGCCGTGCAAGCCCCGGGAGAGCGTCCGTGGACCGGCTCTGGCCCACACCCTGCAGGCCGCGGTGGAAGCGGTGGTGGGGGGGGGGGCGGTGGACGTCCCTCTCCAGGAGAGCGTGGCGGTGCTGTGGCAGCAGGGAGGACCTCCGCAGGCACGCCGTGGGGTGGCTGGAAATCGTGTGCAAATTGTGCGTCCACTTGAGCTAAACTGCGGTTTTGGTAACATCTGAAGCTAGGATGGATGGCCTTCCCATTTATTACGGATGCTCCTTGATGACAAGGCTTAATTCCTCCACCGGCTCGCTTTACCTGAAGGGCGGTGAGTTAGCAGGACTCCCATGGAGGACGTACTGAAGCACAGCCACACTCTCTTCAGTTCGGCGTAACAAAAAGGCCTCGAGGCCTCAGTAAATTATTTTAGATGATCGCTTTCCAAAATCTGATCGTCAGAATTCCTCTGTGACTCCTAACATAACTCTGGAGGCCGCAGATGCACCTGTTCCCTTTTGGGGAGAGCAGATCACACGGCACCACGAGGGAGCAGAGGGGCACCTGGCGGGTGCTCTGTGAACATTTCCCAGGGGGGACGAATCCGGGGAGCGCTTCTGAAAAGCGCTGAGTGACTCCGTGCGGCCGATGATGCGCCAAGTAAATAAGGTTTGTCTTCAGCTTCCCCCTCCCCTTCACCGGCCAGGCCCCCAGGTTCTGTGAAGTCGGTGGGAACCCCCGCTTCCTCCCTGACGGGAGCCAGAGCCCACCTGGGAGGTGGCTGAGCCAGAGACACCAGGGCTCGCGGCAGGCAGGCTGGGGGGGAGGGGGCTCTTCGCTCTGATGAGTTGTTTTGACTCTCCTGTTGCTGACTTCAGCTACTGGGGACTTTCAGATTTCAATTTGCACAACATTAACACTTTTCCCTGAGAAGGCACAAGTTTATGGAGACATTTCCTTGTCTGTTCTTGTGCAATTAAAAAAACGATCCATGGGGCGCTCATTAACAGTTCTAAAAGTGAGAGGCTGTGTTTTTACGCCACTTTTATTCGCGCTGCCTCTGATCCTGCGGTCGCTAATTAAAAGGGGAGTCTGGGGTGACCGATAGTGCTCTTTGGCTGCACTTGACGCTGTCCTTTTTTCGGATGACGGAGGAAAGTGTGCAAGGGCTCCTGGACAAAGAGGAAGGATCCGCTCTCTAGAGACCGGCTTTCTCATTTTTGCGGTAGCGGTGGGCTGAGATTTTGCCAGAGCTTCGAGTTCTGGCTCCTTCCACCAATGACATCTCTTCCACGGGTCTCTCTTCTGCCACCTCTTGCCATGAGCGGTGGGAGGAGTCAGGCCATTCCCCATTACTTGGCTTAGCAGCCTCCCAGCGAAACCTGCAGTCCTTGGCGCTCTCTCCACAGTTCCTCGTTCCTCTCCGAGTTCTCATCGGAGCCAGCCTCAGCGTCTGCACTTGCACCATGCGCCTCAAATCTCCTCCAGCCTCTACCCCTTGCTAGGTTTCCGAGCCTCTTCCACATTGGTAGGCGTCTGTTAAAGCAGCCCCCCACTTTTTGTTAACAACTGCCGTGCAACAACCTCAAACAATAGTGTACTTAAGAGAGCTTCCAGGTACACGAAGCAAAAACTCAAGAGAACCGGGAGGAGAAGCAGATAAATCCAAAATTCTAGTTTCAAATTTCAACAACTTTCCATAGAATTAATAGAATGAGAAGACGGAGTGTTAGGAAGGTTGTAGAGATGAACAACACCGTTGGCCAACTTGACTTAACTGACATTGAAAGCACCTCCCAACGGACCACAGTGGGACACACTCGGTCCTCCAGCGCACAAGTACTCATAGGGGAGATCACGTGCTAAGCCGCAAAAGAAGTTTCGGTGAAGTTGAAAAGATTAAAATCACGTGATAGAGATTTTATGACCAGGAGGGAATTAAACTATAAGTTAGTAATAGAAAGACACGAGGATAAATCTTTAATATTCAAAAACAAAACGGCACACTTTTAAATAAACCGTGGTTCACAGAAAAAAATGAAAAAGGCAATTGAAAAGTATTTGTATCAAAATGAAACTAAAACACAGCAGTTAAAATTTACGGGGTGCAGCTAAACAGCACACAGAGAAAAATTTGTAGCACTAAATGCATATTTTAGGGAAAAAAGATCATCCATGACGTAAGCTTTAACCTTAAGAAACTAGGAGCAAATGAAACCCAAAGTTAGCAGAAGAAAGAAGGTAATGAAAATACCAGCAACAATCCATGAAGTAAAAAGCAAGCAAACAAACAAAATAACAGATGAAAGTCAATGAAAAAATGGATTCCTCGAGAATATCGATAATATTGATAAAACTCCAGTCAGGCTGGTCAGGGAAAAAAGGAGTTTCATGTTGGAACTGTCAGGAGTGAGAGATGAAATCCCCATGGATTACACCGATATTTAAGAGGATGGTAGGGAAGAAGACATACAGACGGCCAACAGATACTTGGAAATGTGCTGAACCTCACTGATCACCAGGGAGATGTGAGTCAAAACCACAGTGAGCTCATGCCCGTCGGAACGGCTGTCATCGAAAAGACGAGAGTGGACAGGTGTTGGTGAGGGTGTGGGGAAAGGGAGCCCTGTGCACTGTTGGCGGGGGTGTAAATCGGTGCAGCCATTTTGGGAAACGCTATGGAGTTTCCTCAAAAAATTAAAAATAGGTCCTGACAGGTGAGGCTCAGTGGATTGAGCACCAGCCTGTGAACCAAAGGGTCACCGGTTCGATTCCCAGTCAGGGCACAGGCCTGGGTTGCAGGCCAGGTCCCCAGTAGGGGGCGCTCAAGAGGCAACCACACATTGATGTTTCCTTCCCTCTCTTTCTCCCTCCCTTCCCCTCTCTCTAAAAATAAGCAAATGAAGTCTTTAAAAAAATTAAAAATAGAACTGCCATGCAACCCAGAGACGTCACTTCTAGCTATATATGTCCAAAGGAAACACAACCACTAACTTGAAAAGGTACATGCACCCCGTGTTCACAGCAGCACTGATCACAGTGGTGAGGACGCCGAAAGACAGAGTGTGCACTGACAGGTGAACGGACAGGGCACACGCGGTGCACCCGTGCAAGGGAATGTTAGGCAGCCACGAAAACGAGGAAACCTTGCCATCTGCTCCAACGCAGCGGAAGCCCGAGGGCATCATGATAAGTGAAACAAGTCAGACAGACAAATACTGATGATCTCACTTGCATGTGGAACCTAAAAAACAAAGAAACAAACACGCAAACGAAAAGAGGAATTCATGGATACGGAGAGGTGGTTGCCGGAAGGGGGTGGTGCAGGTGGGGTGGGCAGGACCACGTGGATGAAGGTGGTCCAGAGGCGGGAACTTCCCGTTGTCAGGTAACAAACCCTGGGAGGTCATGTGCAGCATGGTGGCTGTAGGGGACATCAGCGTGTGTCTGGAAGTTGCTGAGAGCAGGTCTTCAGAGCCCTCATCACAAGGGAAAAGCCCGTACGTGACTGTGGCGATGGATGTTAACGAGGCGTGTCGTGGCTGTCATTTAGCGGTGGGTACGTATCGCAGAAGATTCTGTCATCCACCTCGATCTAATTCAACGTCATATGCCGGTTCTATTTTAATAAAGAAAGATAATGGGGGAGGAACGATTATGGACTTTTTCATGCTAATAAGAGATCCTAAATGGTATTAACAAATTCCTGGAAAGATGAAGTTCATTTCATCTTGAATGAAACTATGAAGTTCAATCAAGAAGAAGCAGATAACCCGAATAGCCAAATATCTACTAAAAGGACTTGAGTTTGTAGTTAAAAGTCTTCCCACAAAGAATAAACCATGTCCAGGTGGCTTTACTGGTGAATTCTACAAAGCATTTAAGGAAGAATTGATGCTGATGTTACGTGGCTTCCCCTAAATTTGAAGAGCAGTGGATGCTTCCCAAACTACTCTGTGAGGCTAGGACGACCTTGATGCCCAGGACAAGGACATCCACGGAACGGTAACTGCAGACACTGTCGTTGGCACCGTGCCGCCGAGGTTCTCAGGCCCCTCCTGAGGGGCGAGGCGGGCCTTCACCTCGCTGGTCTGACCCTCAGGCATTCCCTTTAAAACTGCAGGCTCGACCCCTGTTTGCAGCCTCGGAGAGTCTGAGCCTCATCTCCGGAAATCATTCTTTGAACTTGAAAGAAGAAGACAATATTTTCTCAGGAAAAAAAGAAAGTCTTCGTCTGAGATTTACTTACATTCTCTGAAAAGCAAGCACTTAAAAAAAAAAAAAAATCTGTGTTCAGAGGGGTCGGTGACCGGGGCTGGGAGAGAATTGACAGAGAGCAACTTTACCTTCCTGTCCCCAGGACAGGGCTGGGTGGGGAGATGGGCGCCTGCACCAGCCCCGAGGGGTGGGGGTTGTGAGCTCTTCCCGGGGGGTGGGGGGGTGGGGGGTGGTCGGAGAGCAGGCTATTTCCCTCGGGCTGCGGCTTGTTTCGATGTCATCTTCGGGTGCAGCGTCCGGAGGGGCGGGGAGGGGATGCGGACTGGTGTGCCCTGTTTTGGAAGTTCCCGGACCTCTGCACCGGCAGGGCACTTCCAGTGATCTTTCCGTCCCCGGTCTCATCAAACAATTAGGCTCAGTCCTGCCTCCTGGGGTCCAGCCAGCCCTGGGGGAGAGGGCCGGGAAGGGGGCTTTTGTCCTATTTATTAGACAGGATGAGTTCTGTGTTAAGTGCAAATACGCTGATGTTTTGCTGTTGGGGGTAGAGATGCCAGGGCCGGCGCCCTTCTTAAAGCTCCCAAGTAACCCGGCCAGTGGAGTTAACACTTTGTCGAACCCCAGGCTTAGCAGCTCGGACCGACAGCGACGGGCTGTCGGCCAAATTTCTCCGCATGTTAGCTCTCGTGATCCTCACATTTGCATTTTTCTTCCCATTTGAACATCTTTGGAAAAGGGCCGTGTCTGGTGGTGGCCTTGATGGAGTTGCCATTGCGTGTCCACATGCATGAAAACACGCAGACTGAGCGTCGGCCACTAGGGATACATCCCAGGGGCAGCACGCGATCCCCGGCACTCCTGACGGCAGCTGGCAGGGTCGTGGGGCAAAGCATGGCCTCCCAGGGCTTCCAAGTATCTTGGAAGATTGGGCTTGGAATGTGAGCTTTAGGAACACGAGCACCAATGAGTTTTGCTTACGTCTTCCTGTTCGTGGAGGCTCAAAGGTGACAGAAGACAGACACCTGTGCCTCAGGCAGGGTGCCGAGTCCGCGTGACGAGGATGTGTGGGGGTCCCGGGTCCGGGAAGCCCTGCACCGTGACCGGGACAGCGGTGTTCCTTCCTTCCTCCGCGCTTCCGAGTAGCCGCATCCTTAGAACCATGGGCATCTTAGGATCCCGAGTGGACGCCGGTTGTGGGGTTGTGGAGTTTTGGGGTTGCTCATTTTATAAAGACATTCTTGTCGCTGCTGTGTTTTCTGAAGGAGTGCCATGAATCTTGTCCTACCCAAGGAGCCATGAAGGCGTTTGTCAGAGAGGCTGAAAAGGAACATTTACAAGGATGCAGTATTTCCTTTCATTCTCATAAATAACATTCTTTCTGACAACAACTTCCAAACATGTTCTTTAAAAGCGAACTTCAAAGTCTGACCGTGGGCCAGAAGTAAACTACTTTGTCTTGTTTATTACAGGCGGTCGCCTCCGAGGGCTTTGAAGCCCCGTCCGGAAGAGGGCTCAGCGCTCTGTGAGTTTGTGTTTCAGATCGCCGCGCTGGCTGGCCATCTTTCCTGAGAGACCGTAGGCACTGTGAGTGGTCCCCACACGCCATGTTTTCAATGTTTGCCATCGCTGCACTTGACGGTTATTATTTTTTTAAAAATCTCTTTGATCCCCCTGTCTGAACGGGAAACCAAAATTGCCCCTTAACCACTTCGCTGTCTACGTGGAGTCTGCGATTTAATATTTCTAAACAAATACGGCAACACCTCATCCTCCCAGAACTGCCGGAGAAAGATTTGTTCTATGTCAGAAGATTTCCCAGATAATTGAAGCATAGACATTTCAATGCAAAACCTGATTACTTTTCTTTTTTTTTTACTATTTCCGATAGAAATATTTCTACATCACACTTCCTGTTATTCAATAGAGAATCCTGAAAACTGAAGCTCTGGAATTGTGTTAAGATGTTGGCAATATCATGGGGAAACCGCTCGTTGTGTGGATGGGTCTTTGGCACTCGGCGAGAAGCAGGTACGAGGAGGCAGTTCTTGGGAGTGGACCGAACTCAGAACCAACTGAGCTATGGTGGCGTATCTGGATCCTTTCAAAAAATCCGCTTATGTAAAATTTTTCAGCTCCATTGAGATATAATCGGCATATAACATGGTATAAGCTTAAGGTATAAAATGCGTTGATTCAATACACTTACAGGCTGCAGAATGATGAGCACAGTCGTATGAGCTAGCACCTCCACCCTGCTACAGAGTCACCATTTCTCTTTGTGGCGAGAACATCGAAGGTCCACGCTCAGCATCGTTAAAGTGCGTAAAATGGTGTTATCAGCTACAGTTACCGTGCTGTGCATCCGATCTCCGGAGCTTGTTGATTTCATGGCTCAACGTTTGAGCCCTTTATCAACATCTCCTCGTTCCCCCCACCCCTGGCCCCCGGTGACCCCCGTTCTCAGCCCCCCTGATTGTGTCTCCGTTCCCGTATGTGTGTGTTGGTCGAGGTGTTAACTGAGACGCTACCAGGTGCCGCCGTGCCAGGAGGTACAGACTTGGCGGCACACCGAACACGCCCGTCACCCCTGATCTCAGCGAGCCTGCGTCCCCATTTGGGGCGGGAATTCCTGCATCTTTATTGCCTGTTGCATTTTTTGTTCTCAAAGACCATTTCCCTTGCTGGAGAAAAATAAGTCCTATTGTGTGTTAGCAAATTGCTCTCTTCCCCCAGCCCTTGGGTCCTTTCCTGCCTGGCCTTTCTTCCCCCACAGCCTGCAACACAACGGGACAAAAAGTCCTCTGTGTCCTCCCGAGTAGTTTTCACAGGTCTCGGCCTCAGCTCTCTGTGGACGTGGCAGGTTCCACGCTGACTTGAAACGTGCTGTGTGTGCAGCTGGGCCCGTCTTCAACCCAACGGCTGTCCCATGCGTTTTCCCACTTCGCTTGTGTTCCCTGCAAACGCGAGAGCTGACGTCCGTTGAACGGGCCACCTTGTTTAACCACCTCCTGCTTGGGGCTGTTTGGTTTGAGTCCACCTGTTCTTCGGGCTCGACCTGCAGTTTTAAGTAAGGCTTCTGTGAGCAGCCGGTATGTTGCTCTTTGTGTCCCCATTTCTGATGACTTCCTCAGGCCGTATGCCAGCCCCCAGCCCTGTGCCCTGGGGCCAGGCAGACGGGCCGTCCTCACAATCTCTGCCTGGTGACTGTGTTGGTGGCTGACTGGATGGGATGGTGCCACAGTCCCTCCCACCTGCACCCCTGCAGCAGGCGGGGACACCTGCACCGGCAGGGGGAAGGAAGGCAATGCACCCCATCTTCCCCACCCTACCCTGGCTGTGCCCGTGTGGGTGTCTGCGTGTGTGGATGTGTGTGGGGGTGGGGTGTATCTGCCCCCCAGTTCGCATGTTGAAACCCTGACCTGCACTAGGATGCTAGTAGGAGGTGGGGGGCCCTTGGGAGGCAGTTAGGTTCAGCTGAGGCTGTGCAGGCGGGGCCCTCACCCAGGGATCAGTGACCCTGTAGGAAGAGCCAGGAGCGCTGGCTCCCCCTCGCCCTCTGCCCTGTGAGCACAGGGAGGAGGCGGCCCTCTCAAGCCAGGAAGAGAGCTCTCCCCAGGAACCCAGTGGCCCACGCCTTGACCTTGGACTTCCCGGCCTCCAAACCTGTGAGAAAATCAATTCAGGTTGTTCCAGTCATGCACTCCATGGTTTGGCGGCCCAGGCCGCCCAGCGCCCAGCGCGTGGGGACAGCAGCGATGCCGCTGCTTAGACGCCCGCCGGGTGTTAGCTTCAACCCTGCAGCCCGGCCCGCGGAGCTCTGGCAACCGCGGCAAAGCTCTCCGCCTCGTTCTTACCGGTGTTCCTGTCGCCTTGCCGCTCCTTTCTCGTGTCTTCTCCCTTTTCTTTCTGTGGCACATTGCAGGCGGGCAAGCTCTGTGCGCCAGACTGCCATTCGGGTTTTGACCGCAGCGCAGTCAGCCCCGTCGTTTCCGTGGGCCCCACTGCGGTCCTCAGCGGGGCATGTCCTCAGCTTCTCGTTGGGCTCGATGCTTCCTGTGACGATGTCCGGCTTTTCCTTGTGGTGAAATTTCTGGAGCTCACTATTTCGGTTGTGTTTGCTTCTCGATGGAGGAGCAGGAAGGGCGGGCGCTGCACTCTCCGTGGTCTGTGACCCTCCCCTGCGGCCCCTCGGAGGCGTGCTGTGGGGATGCCCGGGGGCACGCCATCCACGCCGGCTGGCGACTGCAGCCGTGACTGCAGTGTGCTGCCGGGTGTGGGCCGAGAAGTGGTTGGTCGCAAGCCTTCCCGAGGAGGGTCTGCACGACCCTCAGGCAGGGCTCAAAGTGGGAGAGAGAGAGCGCAGCCCCCAGGGAAACAAGGGCTTTGTTACATTTTCTCACGTGGTGCGGGCGGCCAGAGCGGCCAGCGAAGCTGACGGACACAGCAGGTGCCCGCAGAGCAGCGGGGAGCCCGACTCACACCCTGCAGCCAGGGGCTCCGGGGGTCTCTGTGCTGCCCCATGAGCCCAGACTATGGCCAGTGAACATCCAGTTGGCGCGAAGGCAGGAGAGTCATCCTTGATGGGCGTCGGACGGGTCTCAGGGCCTGAGCCCAGCTTCCTCGCCGTCCTCTCAGCCTCAGCTGAGCTTGGACCGGAAAACCGGGGGCGACACTAGGGGCTGTGAGCAGCAGCAGCACAGACAAAATGGGCAGACGGACCTCCAGGGGAGTCCGGGAGGGCCCCGGGGGGCTGACACCTGAGCCCACGCTCCCAGCTTCCTGGGCGGCGCCTCCAGACCCGGAGGGGGTGCAGGCGGGCAGGTGCTCGGCCAGCTGTGAACCGGGCCAAGCCGGCCACTTCCCGGCGCTGTGTGGGTGGGCCACGGCCCGCAGTGGGGGGAGGGGTCACGCGGAGGTGACCCCCGGGCAAACTCCAGTGGGAGCGGTGGCACAGTGAGTCCGTGACAACACGGAACTCCCAGGTGTTTGTGACCACGGAACAGCCCCTCTGTTCGTCCCGTGCCTGTCCCTGCTTTTCTTACAGGGAACTGGCCTTTCTCCTTCACCAACGGTTTTATGTGAAACTTTTCTTGCCTGAGTTTCACTTGTGCTTTGCATGTTCACCGTGTTTGACATCGCAGAAGTGATATTCGCTCCTGGAGACAACTTTAAATCATACGAACATGTTTAAGGAAGTAGGTGCGCTGAGGGCCCTCCACTCCCCTCTGTCCCCAGCTCCCGGAGGCAGGCGGCCACCGGTCACACTCTGCCCCCAAAGCTCGGCCCAGTCCCCAGGGACTTACTGGTCGAGCCTTCAGTGGGATGTTCTGCTGCGACTGTACAGAAAAACCGTTAAATTGGACCAAAATGATGGCTGATGCTGAGACGACCATGTTGTTCTCCACAGAGAGGTTAAAGAAATCTCGATGCAAAATTTTCAGCGCCAAAACCCAGTTTCACTATTTGTAAGCTTCTTATGTCTATCAGGAAACACGAACAGTTTAGGAGAATTAAAGGAGGTTAAGAGAGACGTCCCCAACGCAGCGACTCTGGGCCCCCGTGGTGGGCAGGGCGGGGAACTGTGTCCCTCCACCCTCGGTCCGAGAGGGGCCCTGCGGAGTCCCGGGTGCGTGGGGGTCTGCTGGGCACCCGGCCGGGAGGCCCAGCGGGGGAGGGTCTGGTTTGATGAGTCGGATACAGTGTCCCAGGGGCTGGAGTTAGGAAACCCCATGCTTCTTCTCAAGGCGACATAAAAAGTTACAATTTCTGAGGAATGGTGAATAATCTTGCACCCATGGCTCAGACATCACATACAGATTGTTCCCTGTGTGTCTCATGTTTAAAAACTCTACGTATCTAGTCTTTCGGCTGCTTCTCTGAGGCATAACTCTCAATAGGGAGAGACCTAAATGCTTTTGGAAATTCACTTAAAAAGGAGTTTTTGACACGTGCAAATGTAACATTTATATTTCAGGGTAAGACGGAAAAAAACGTATCCACGTAAGTACATGCTGAAATAATTTAGAATATAAGGCCATCTTGTAACATGTAATGTTTTTCATAAAACTTACAAATCTAGTTTGAAGGAAAACTATGTCGGAACTGCCTTGTGCGTCATTGAATTGTACATTTAAAATTGGTGAATGTTGCTGCACAGAATTTATACTTTAACGAAGCTAATTTTAAAATGCACTATCTGGAAAAAAGCCTGTTGAAGATTTTTAGGGGAAGTGGAACACTGAGTGTGTGCGAGGCGTCACGCACAAGCGCCGTGTGAGTGGGCGGTCCGGGCACCCGCGTGTACGCGTGACGTGGGAAGGTGTCCCGGCTCGGCCTCTGTGCCCGCCGCGGACACTAGCGGTTTCGGGTTCCCGCGGCCGCACCACCCGCTCCCGGCACTTCACGCTCAGAACCGAGTGCGCGTGTGTCCCAGCAGACGCTCCGTGCTCCACAGGCGGAGGGGGCTGCCCCCGCGGGCCTGCCTCGCCCCAGTCCCCCACACGACCCCGTCACACGGGAGGTCACTGGGGAGTGACATCCGTCTCCATACCTCCCAGGGTGCAAATCGTAGGGAAATACAATCACCCTTGTGTTTTCTGTCTTTCTCTGACATAGTGGTGTCCTAAATTAAGCAGGACACACACACACACACGTGCGTGCACACTCTCACACACTCACAGATGCACAATGCAGCCTGAAAATCTGCAACTGCCAGAATGTCTAAAGTTCCATTTGGTCGTGGGTGGCGGTGACGCGCCAAAGACTCAGGAAGTCCGGAGGGATGTTCAGGGATCGGCCAGCAGGGGGAGGCTGCGAGCAGCGGGCAGACGCACTTGGAGGGGGGGAAGCGCTCGGCCTCTTTGCCTTTCTTCCTCCTTCAGGACACTGTGCAGGAAGCTGCTGCTCCCCATCAAGAGAGGAATCATGTAATGAGAGCCCCCAGTTCCCGTTTGTTTATCCAGTCCTCTCGCCACCTGCTCAGTAAACATTTACAGCAAACGTGACGTGTGATCCATGGCATAACCACCGGGCGTGCAGCTAGGTGGGAAGGACCCCACCGCGGCCCCTGCCCTCAGGCAGCTAAAATTCCAGTTGCAGAGATAATCACGTCCCCTGCCCACTCATGTGGGAGCCAGGGACGTCCCTTCTCCTGTTGCTCGGCCCTGGCCACTTGGCTTCCTCTGTCCGGGAGAAGATGATGTGGCCACGTGGGCCCCTTCCTTCCCCGGGTGCGGGATGGGAGACACGCCGGGGGTGGCAGCCGCTGACAGGTGAAATGGGCAAGAAGGAACTGCACTGAGGGGGCCTCTGGGATTTGGGGTTATTCGTTTTGCAGTAAAACGGACTAATGCAGCACTTAAAAAATCGAAGGGTTTTTCAGTATTGATCTGTTTAGCCTCACGGATTTGATTTTGATTTAGGAACCTAAAGCATTTTTTAAGGGTACGGCTGTCATCTTTCAGTGCTGTTTTATAAAAGCTTGCTTATACTCTTGTATTTATGCTTTTTGAACGTGGCGTTTAATTTGCACCAAGTCAATGAGAATTCAGATGAGTGTTCACTTGAAAGTCCTACAGATGGTGGTAATTTTGACGCCACACTGCTGCGTATTTCGTGACTGCGTGTGAGAACACGTTTGATGAGGACAATTATTTTCTCCTTCTGGTTTAATAAGGAAAAAGACCATTTGGTAACATTAATTGATAGGGTTCATCAAGGGCTCCCTCTGTCAGTTATTGCGCCATAGTATGCAAATTTATTATCTTACGTGACACTGTTACTACTTCCCTGATGAATCCCAGAGAAGTAGGTAATTGTTTCACGATCGCACACACTCAGCGCCTCCCCCCCCCGCCACCTCACTGTCTCCTTCGGGCTCCGCTGTGGGGTGGGGTGGGGGGGCTCCAGGCTCCGGGGTCTCGGTGAGCTGGACGCTTCTGCGACAGCAAGGGCTTTGGAAGGCGCTACATGTCTGCCTTCAGTTTATAGTAACAAGGTCTGACATGTTCCTTGTTTCTGAGTTTATAAATAAGGAGAACATATATAAATAAAGTACATCTCTCAGTGCACACTGTCTGTGATGTACAATAGCGTCTCCATTTACATAAATCAATTAAAAATGTTTACCAGTTTCTAAGCCCGATCATCCTCATTTGAGTCGTTTCCAGATCCAGGAAAGTGAGACGCCGCATATTCCCTAGGATGTGACCAGGCACAGCCCCCGTGTCCCAGGGCGCACGCCAGCAGTTTATCCCCCGAGTCCCCAGAACACTCGTGTCAAGTAGATGTCACACGCATTTAACAGAAGAAACTGAAAGTCGGAGTGATGAAGGGGTCTGCCTGCCCCCACCCTCGCAGTGAGCACAGCCGCTGAGACTCTCGGGCGGGCTGGAACCCCTTCGCCTGGTGAATTGCGCACCCAGAGCACCTGTGCGTGCGGAGACGCAGACGCAGCTCGGCCTGCGCCCCCCCGAGCGCTAGGCCCTGACCACGGAGAGCCCTGTGCCCGGTGGCAGGCCGTGGGCTCCAGTATCTGGCTGTTGCTTCCTCTCAGCCCGGTGCCAAGCCCACCCCCCCTGCACCCCACCAGGCTGCCTTCACGTTTCAAGTCAAGGGGACAACGAGCTTCCTGCAGCGTCTGCGAGCATTAACTGCAGAGAAGAAGAAGGTGGTTTCTCTCTACGGCCAAAGCTCTCCCGCCAAGGTCCTCAAAACCCTAAGTTAACAACATACGTGAAGAGACATGAACTGTGGGTACTTCCCCAACGCACTAGGCTGTTAACGTGGAGAACCATGGGGGGGGCATGAAGGGCGCCGAGGGCCCCCCGATAAGGACACCAGAGGTCATCCCGAGACCCGGGGGCACCGCGGCCAGGAGCCTGGCCGGGCGCAAAGCTGCTGACGGATGAGGTGAGGGCTCCTGTCAGAATGAATGCCTGTGTGGGTTGTGCAGACGCCCGACGTGTTGGGGACGATTTGGTGGGCCGGTGGGTTTGAGACAACAGAAGTTGGTTTAGTTACCATTCACCGAAAACGCCAGAGTCTGCGCAAACGCAGTCAGGGGCGCAGAAAGGAGGGGCCTCTCCTGAACCCCGGGGTAAGACTCGCCCGCGCCACCGTGAGGCTGGTCTTCCGCATCCAATCGGAAACTGTCTGCTGGTCTAAGGGTTTATTTTATTCCAAAGCATCCTGTTAATTTTCCTTATTCTGTTAATTAAGTATTAAGTATTAATTCGCAAAGGATTTAACCAACTTGCAAATGTCCTGTAGCCAGCCAGTGGCAAAGAATGGATTTAAATGAAGGTCCTTCGGTCTCCCAAATGCAGGTGCTCTTCTCTGCCGTGTGCCTCCAGTTTCAGATGTGGGCATGTACATTTACATGGAAATACACGTATGTGTGTTTCTTCTATTTAATCTATAAGAGTGACTAGCTTAAATCAGCAAGTTGTGTGACTGGACATCTTGAGTGGTATTTATTAGAAGTTATAAGTTTCACTACGAGCCACTTCTACCCTGTCCCTTAGAACAATCTACCTATCAATTAATCAATCAATCAATCAGTCTATCTCTCTACAGACAGGTTTGCTCTTAGTCTGGAAGCTCATAAGTCATTTGGCAAAGGGGTCTCTGTGTCTCCCAGCTCCCCGGCTCCTTTATAATATGAAAAAGGCTTTCCCCTTAGCACACAGGATGAAAAAGAACAGTAAGGTTTGTTTTCTAGCTTTTAAGTCATTAAAAAAATGTCTTAGGAATGTACATGTTATTTTATATTGTTTCTTAACTAGATGTGTTTATGCTAACTTCAGGAGCAGCAGTATTACTATAATAGTGAAACTCTAATTCTTTGACCTCTGACTCCATTTTAATTGGCCTTATTCTTAATTTGAAATCAACACCTGTAATATCTTTTGGTTCCAAACGGTTATCACTGACTCTGTCTTTGATCTGCGTGGAATCACTGGGTTGTGAGGCTGTCTCACTAAACATGTTTTTTTTTTTTTTTTTTTTTTCTGGGAATAAGGGCCGATTCGACAGTGTTTCCAAAGGCGGCCCGCGCTCGGCTCCGCCCCCGGCCCCCGTGTGCCTGTGCGGCGAGGGAAGTCTTCTTGTCTCCCGACTCCCCAGGCACAGGTCTGACATCCAGGCTGGGGGCCTCCCTGGTCACGCTCAGGTCAACCTTAAGTGCTGACAGAATTATAAAAACGTTGCTAAAGCTTTGTGAATTTATGGACTAGCAAGTCATTTGTCATAAACCAGATGTAAGTGGGGCCTCGGTGTGCGGGGCAGGGCTGGGCTTCTTTCCCTCACAAGCGTGGTGCAGGTTTTGGGGGGCTGGGCCTCCAGCACAGCTCCAGGCAGGCAGCCCCGGCGCCGCCCCTGGGCGGGACGGAAGCGCTGGATAATCTCCCAGTGATACCATAGTCCGGTTTTCTTATACTTATTATATACTGTTGCTATATTTTTTAAATAGTTTTTAAAGATTTCATTTTTATTTAGAGAGAGGGAAAGGGAGGGAGAAAGAGAAGGAGAGAGACATTGATGGGTTGCTTCTTGCACGTCCCCAGCTGGGCACCTGGCCCGCAAGCCAGGTGTGTGCCCTGCTGGAAATCGAACCAGCGACCTTTCAGTCTGCAGGCGGGTGTTCAGTCCACTGAGCCACACCGACCTGGGCACACTGTCGCTTTGGAATGTTCTCTTTCTGTTTAGGGTGACCTCTCCCTTTCCTGGAGACCCTGTCTCACCTTGCGGTACTTCGTTTGTTTGCGGAAAGTCGGAAGGTACATCGGAGGAACAGTTTTATTGGAAGGCAAACCATTGGATCACACCTCGAAAGACCCCGGCAGGATCCAGAACGTGTCTTCAGAGAGAAGGAATTGTACAAATGACCCCACCCCCTGTCCTTACTTCTCCGATAACGAACTGCTCGTTGGTGACAAATTTCTGCGTCACAGGTGTCGACAACTAGCCAGAAATGAGTCTCACAGTGAGCGAAATGACCTGGAGCCCCAGGAATTCAGACTGTGAGTGTGTAAGGAGTTTCACGACCACAGTCCCCCGAGCGGTTGCCAGGCACCGCTGCGCTGCGTCCCCTGACAGTGCTCACGTGGGTGGATGCAGGATCCAGGTCGCCTGGTGCAGATCTGAGCTGTGTCCACCGGAGCTGTGTGACCTTGGACGAGCTCCTTGGCCTCCCCAGGACTCAGCTGCACCCCCATTTCAATGATTGGCTGGTGCACGACCTGCCCGAGAGGAGCGGCGTAAGTATGGAACCAGGTGTCGGGAGGCCTCCGTGCTGAGCGACACACAGGACGTGTGCTGGGCACACCTGGCTGGGGGGTGCGTGTCCGAGGCCGGTCCAGGTACGAGCGTCTCTGCGCTCCAAACGCTGTCCTGCCCACGGTGCCTGCTGTGAGGGACGTGTCACCGGGAAAAACCGATGCCGCTCAGGGTGGGGAAGTGGAAGCCGGATAGGCGCTCTCAGAGAGGGCGGTGTCAATTTTAAACTTTTTAGACTAGACACCTGAACATGGTTACTTTTCAAGGGTGCAGACTGCCCACTCTGCCCGCACCAGCCTATGGCCTCACGGCGCAGGGAGGGGGCGAGGTGCAGCGGGAAGGGCGGTTAGTTCCCGCTCTCAGCGCACACCGGTGCAGACAGCAAGCCCCCAGGGATACCGATGTGACCCTTGAGTCTCAATTGTCCCCATTTGCTGAACTGCCCATGTGACAAAGGACTCAGGAAAACCGAAGCCCAAGTGCTGTATTTGCACGTCTAGAACTAGAATAAAATAGTGCATTCATAAGTCGTATTTAAATAATCGATAAGTATAAAATAATACCTGGAGAATTACAATTCTACCAAGCTTCAATATAAGCAATCGCATAGTAACTAACAATAAAATGAAAAAGAGAGAAATACCAAGATTATTTTAAAACACGAAGTAAATAAATGGAAGCAACTTACCCCGAGGAACCACACTTAAATATTCCACATTTGCAAAGCGGGGCCTGCGTTGTAACTTTATCAAGCTTCCATTTGAATGATGGGATAACCATGGAACAGCGAAGCTAAAAGCTAGAAAATGCAAACTTCCTTCAGAGAAGAAACAAGGGAATTCTGTGGGTGTCATTCAGGGCCTTCCCGGGTAGCCCAGCGGGCAGGGCTCTGCTCCAGGGCCGGGGGTGCAGGGGGCAGGCCCGTGCTTGCTGGGCCGACGGACATTCCTCGCTGCTCACGGCTGGCGTGCTGGGCCAGGACGCCTCTCTCGATGAGTCCTCCGCCCACGTCCACACTCGCTTTGCACAAACTGGCCCCTGTGTCTCCTCTTCACCACCGGACGAGGGTGAGGCAGAGGAAGAGAGGCTGAACCTGTCATCGGGTGTCCGGAAACGGCCCAGGTCGTCCTGAGCGTCACCCTTCCCCATCAGGGAGTCCTGTCGCGTTCAGAGGAGGACGCACGGCCAGGACGGACGCTCTGCTGGGCCGGGGGGCCTGCCGAGTGGACTCCCCAGCAGGAATTGCACAGGGCTCCTGCAGAGAGATTCTGAGGCTGTCCGACCCCCTGATGGAGGGGCCATTCCGGGACTCCGATCCCGTGGAGGTGACACTTTGTCCACAGCGGGTGCGCTCAGACACCCGACCTCCCCGCCACGACGGGGTGATGTTCCTTCTTTGTCGGTGACCTGGAAATCGGAGGACAGCTTGGTGCGCCTCTGGGACCTAGGGCAGGCGCCCCACCTGACACACTGGGCAGGGGGAGCCCCTGTTCACCTCAAGGGAAGGCTGGCGCTCGGCCACACTGAACACGCCCTCTGCCATACCTGCTGCCTCGGCTCCTTGCGCTTCCTCTCGGCCAGCGGCCATCGTGGCCGGTTGTTAGGAGTTTCACTGCTCCTGGGAAGTCACTTCCCTTTGGTGGGAACGAACTCCTCTCTCTGCGTGTCCTGTGGGGATCGCTGCTTGTTTCCATAGGTGTGCAGCTGTTCGCGGTTGTAGCCGATTGTTTCATCTGCTTTGGACGGCTTCTCCTGTCATTACCCGCTAACTTCTGTACTAAATGAATATTCCCCACCTATTACACTTTGCTTTTTCAATGAAGGTCAGAAATGACTGAGTTTTGGGTAGAGATTTGGAACATGGCGTTCAAACTGTGCATTTTCTGACTTCGATGAAGTCAGTTTAAATTCTTTTTAATTCTCTGTTTACGGAATTTTATTTTGACCCATTAATTCCGTATGTGTAATACAAACGTGTGCGAGGAGGTGAAAGTGTACAAGACAATAATTTCAGTGAATGCTCATTTTTCAAAGAAGACCTTCAGGATTTATGGAACCTCTCCACATTGGCTTTGTTGTTATTTTTTTCCACGAATCTTCTTTGTGTAGCTAAGGACACTTTCTGGAACCGGGCCCTGGCAGGGGGACTCATCCATCACGGTCACGACAGTCTCTTCCGTCTCACAGAGCAAGTCAAATGCGGACTCGGCCCCCTGCCTTTGGCACCTGCAGGGAGCAGGTGTGTGCACGTGCCGCCCCCTTCGGTGGCGTCTGTGGTGTGAAGTACTCAGTACCTGCCATTGGCCTGCGCCGCACGGTCCCTCGCGGGAGCCTGGGGCGGTCCCGCCCCGTCTGACGGGCAGCTGGTTGTCAGGGACTCAGTTTCCGGTGACTGCGGTTGGGGGTGCATTTGGGGAAAGGCTTCAGTCGCTTTGTCGTCAGTCTTACTGAGAACCGGTCTGCTTGTCCTGGTGAACAGCGGCGACCCCGTCATCCGCGCCACACCTGCCGCGGGGACCTGAATGAATCGTGTTGGTCTTCTGACCCTGGAACGCCGTGGGGGGCTGACTTCTGGTTTGTCCTCCAACGCGATGAAAGACGGCAACAAGACAGGCGTGGCAGACGATGCTTGTGTCTACGGTGTATTTCCTTGGGGGGAAGAAAGATGGTGAGGACCCTTTTCAAACGCTGTAGTAGGTTCCACCTAAGAAAATCTGCCCGCTCGCCGCTGCGTGCAGACAGCGCACGGGCTTCCGCACACGCTGGGTTTCCGCTTGTGCACGCGTGTGCAACGCCTCGGCCTCTTCTCCTCGGAGGCTCAGGTGCGGATCTGGGAAGTCTTCTCACAGGGCATCATCTTCTGACATGTGCGTGTCAGTGTTAGGGAAGTAAACCGTGAAACTCGATTGAATGACCAGCTTTACTTCGTTTTGTTTATTTTTAATGAATTCTTTCGGGACCCTTGACTGGATAAAACGCAGGCCGCAGGCAGACTACGCCGTTCGGAACATACCCGTCAGCAACTGCAAACTTCTCTAACTCCCACCGTCTTGGGATTCCCTCCTTTCGTGAAGCTTTTTCCAAATCACACCCCCAAAAAGGAAATCGATAGATCACCATTTAACATGGAGTCCACGTAACATTTGCAGTTAATTTGTGGGTGCAGCCGATCTGGGAACAAGGAGGTCCTCGGGGGAAACCTACGTATCTTTATAACACACTTGGGCTGCCCTTAGCCTGACGTCTTCCCCCAGACTCAGAAACACCGTGCGTGAGCAGAGAACCAGCAGCCCTCAGCCACGGGTGGGCCTCTGAGCTGTGCGGCCGTGGCCAGCGTCGCCAGGACCACCCATCGTTGAAGGGTGTTTTATACTCAGCGTGCGCCTTCGGGAACAAGGTGGCTGCCCTTCCAAAAACATACGAGAAAATGAAAAGGAAAAGACACCCGTGAGCGTCTGAGTCACTGACGGGGGAGGTGGCGGATGTGGGCAAGGCCGGAGCTGTGCCTCACTGCACTTCTCAGGATGCTCCCTCTCAACCGATGTCTGCTTGAGCCACGGGGCTGGTCACAGGGCTCACAACGGCCGGTAGATTTCCGGGGAGAGAGGCCATGGACGTCTTGTTCTTGGCGTATCCGATCCGGCATCACCCTCACTAATCCATAATTTGTGATGCAACCAAAGTTTAAATCCGTCTCTCCCAAAGGGCCTACAGCCTCAGGACAAAGCGAGCTGTATTTTGCCCATAATAATCTTTCAGATATTTAAAACATTTAAAACTAATTTCTTAGCCTTTTCCCCCCTTTCCAAACGTCTTTAATATTTTCATGGGACACCCGTGTCTTGTAGTCATGTTTACTGCATACAGTCAGCGACCCTTTGTCCGTCCGTCCCGCGCTGCTGTGGGTGTCCGTGTGTCCCACCGTTTAAGGCACCCCTTTCCGACCCGGTGCAGCACTGCTCTGCCGGCGAACCTTCGGCGGGCTCTCCGCGGCCTGCGTCCTCGACCCGCCGATCTCCTTCAGGGCGCTGTCCAAGCGCCGGCCTGGCATCCCGCCGTCCTACACGCAGACGCCACTCTCTGTGGGACGTTATCTTACAGCACATCACACGCCCTCGTCTGTACTAACATTTCTACCTTCACTCTGCCACCGGCACAGCCTTCGGTAAGACATCATGGTGCAGAAAGGAGGAGTCACAGGAAGAGCGTCCGTCCGTCCGGGCCCCGGGTTCAGCTTTGGCCCCGGTGAGCGATAGGCTCGAATGAGCCGTTAACATCTCAGCGTCGGCGTTCTCAGCTGCAAACACAGGCAGTTGTCTACAGTCTCAGAGCAGCCCTGGCTGGTGTGGCCCAGTGGATTGAGCGCCGGCCTGTGAAGCCAAGGGTCGCTGGTTCGATTCCCAGTCAGGGCACATGCCTGGGTTGCGGGCCAGGTCCCCGGATGGCAGGGGGGTGGGGGCAGGACAGGAAGGGACGGGATGGGGGAGAGGCAACCGCTCCCCATTCAGTGCTTCTCCCTGTTTCTCCCTCCCTTCCCCTTTCTCTGAAAACCAACCTCAGCACACACGTTTCCTGTGACTCTTTGTGTAAGCGCATCATGACATCCATTTCACACGTTTGAATGATGGAGCTGTCATCCTACTGCTGCATTTTGTTCTCGCTGTGAGTTTTTGCTCCAACCTGCCGGCCCACGAGACTCCCAGCGTGTTGAGGGCCGGCTCGCGGGGTTCACCTTGCGCTCCCAGGTTCTGCGGAGTGTGGAACGCACTGCAAAGCTGCGTTTGTGAGAGCAGTTATTCCAAGGTGACTTTTCGCTGTATTTCCTAGTGTGCCCATTTGGAACATTAGCTGAAACTGTTCCCGTGGGTACGTTGGAAGAGTAATGAGTGTTTTTGCCAAGGTTAAATTTTAAGGAGCAAGGAGATCCTAGGTTGGGCTTGTCACGCAGGAAAGCCGTCACTGGGCTTCAATTTTATCTCTCTCCAGCAGATGGCAGTAGTGCCCTAAAGAAAGCCCTGACCGAGGGAGAAATTGCGCAAGATGATGCACAGGATTGTCCCTAAGCAGACGTCATAAAAATCCAAAAGAATATCACAGTTATTTAGGCCTGCACGTTTACAGGCAAAATAAAATAGTTCAAGAAGTGTTTACATTTTTTAAAAAGCGTCCCCACACTTTCGGGTTGTTCTGCACCATGATTACTGTAGAGAAGAAAGACTCGTGGAAAGAAGCCAGACTGGAGGCTTGTTCTGACCCCTAACCTTCCTCCAACGGCCGTGTGTGTCCCAAGATGCTTCCGGGCTGTAACTCCCTGAACACTTTGCAGAAATCATCACCGAAAGGAATAGAGAAAGACCGTTCCTTCCCTACCCCCCTACCCCCAGCCTGTGTGACACCTGGTAGCTCCCTGACCGTTTCCCGCAACGAGAGACGCACACCAGGAACGGCTGGAGATTGACAAAAGTGAGGACCCTGCTTCCAGAATTTAACTTGACCAAGTCAACGCTCGGGATTCGCTTGGCTCCGAAGTCCTGACTCGAAACCGCAGCACCCTCCTGCCCGAGGATGGCTGCGTCCCCTGTCCCCGGGGACCGAGGGGCAGGTTCCCTCCTCTTTTCACATCCGAAACGAACCACCGTTTACCCGCAGTGTCTTGAAATGTCACTTTTATTTTTTACAACTACCTTTACTGCCTTTTTGTGTAAAACGAGACTGTCCTAGATGTTAGTGTTTAGAACTCTTAACTGTGATAGCGTTCTTTCTTTCATCCGATTTTTCAGACCTAATGGATTTTATCAGCTGCTTAAAATTAACAGCTCATGGAAAAGAAAATAAGATTTCCTAATATCTTATGAGCAGTGTGATAGCATTGTATTAACGTAAGTAGTCCCACTTTATTCACTCAGATCAAGTGAATGGTTAGGGGGAGGCCTGTAAACATTATTTATTTGCCCATAAATTCACCTTTAATGTGGCACCATCACCTAAGAGATTTAAGAAATGCTGAGAAGCTATCCAGAGAGATTTTAGAATTCCATCATGCTTCTGACGGGATAGTTGTTCAGCATTAGCATCTAGGAAATGTAACAGTGGGAGGCACAGACAGAAATCCCTGGATTCTTAAGGTCTCTGATTTAGCAACGGCGTTCTCAGAAAGTGGCGGAGTGTCGCGTTCGCAAGTGCCGTCTGTCAGGAGTTCCCTGCAATTTCCAGGAAGCCAGCCTTCCCCCGTGCCCGCGGGCCGGTCCCTGGCCACCGCCACTTCTCTGTCCCAAGCTATGGAAGAGGGAGGGAAGCAGGACCGGGAGTGAGGCCAGAGGGCGGGCAGGGCCCCCCATCTCAGGTGGGGGCTCAGGTCCCCAGTGTGACGGGCAGTCCCAGGGAAGGCTCCTTACCCACCCCTTCCCAGCAGGAGCCCTGGCTGGTGGTGGTGGTGGTCCCGGCAGCCTCCCCCTCGCCCGATCCCCAGGGCTTGCGGGGTGCATCCGCGTCGTGGGTGACGGACGTGCTTCGTGGTGTCCTTTCCCGTCTTAGCATTTTCTGTTCATCGTTTTCAGCTTTGATTTGCTATAAAAACAGACCCATGTTTGTGGGGCCCGGGCCTGGGCTCCTAGGAGGAGGAGGAGTGTCCACAGTTGCCCCTTGTTCGCGTGTCCCTGGTGGAGGGTGCAATGGTGGGAATTCAGGGCCCCCTCCCTGGAGCATTTACCTGGGAGGGGGCAGTTAGGGACTGCCTGGGGGAGGGGGCTGGAAAGCGCACCAGAAATGTGGGTCAAACACCAGTCTGGTGGCTGGGATGCTTGTGCGAACTATTTTAAAAGTTAATCAACACGTTCCGGGAGTCGATTCTTTATGAACCTCCCCACCTGGGGGCGGGGCGGGGGAGGGGCCTGGGAGACGAGCCCCACCCGGCCTCCTCCTGGGATGGGTCCAGAACCCTTTCTCTTCCCGGCACCGCCGTGGCCCATTAAGAGGCAACAGTGTAGCTTTTATGATTTTGCAAACGTTGTGCACTAAAACTGTTCTTACGTTTCTACTTTTAAATTACTTCAACGCAAAACCCACCTTAAAATAATAATTTAAAAAACCCTGGCCGTCTGGGGTGTGCTGTGTTTGCACGGAAACCACGGGCAGTGAGTAAGAGTCGGGACCACGCACAGGCGTCCCCTCGCTCCGAGCCCCAGCCCACGGGCTGCTTCCTGGCCGACCTCGCGGTCGGCTGCGTGCGAACCCCGGGAGCAAATGGAATTCGTTCACGGGGTGAAACACATATTTACGGTCCTGAATAAGCGACTCAGATTCCAAACCGACTCGTGGGACAGTGCGGGGCCCAGGGCCCCAGGCCCCTGGGACGGCTGCGGCCTGATTTGCATGTTAATGCGGAGCTCCTTTAGGAGCCAGCTCCCAGACAATGCTGGTGTCTGGGGTCCGGGGAGAAAACCCATAAAGTGCGGACTCACTTTTGAATGCCCTCAATTCTTTTCTTGTGCTTTTGCAAAAACTGTGAAACAGGGTCACCAGGTCCATTCTCCACCGTTTTATTATGTTTTCAATGAAGCGATTGAAGCTGTGCGGAACCCAGACAGACAGACAGCACAAGGCCACTTTGTGGGAAGAAGGCAGCTCCTTCAGAAGGCCACGGCTGCAGCCCAGCCTGTCTCTGGGCCTGGGGCCGGGCCCTGCTGCTTGAAGAACCAAGCGGAACCGAGACCCATGGGCGAAATACTCAGAGCCCTTCTTCCTGGAGAAACGTGTAAAATAAAGTGTTCTTTCAGCTGCCGAGCAGCCAAACTAAAAATGTCGCAGGTGTGTGCCGACCGGGCCATGGATTTGGGGGGACTTGGTGAGGTGCCGGCCTTTTCCGCCCTGCTGGCCCCCTGCCCGCGGCGGGGCCTGGTCTCTGAAACGGAAGCCCACAGAGCCTATTCTCAGTCAGTCGGGCTGGAGTTTTATTTGGAAGAAGTTGTTTCTTTATTGATATTTCATCTGATGACCTTTGGCCTGCCTGGCAGGAATTTCAGCAGAAAGTTTCACCTTGGAGTTTAGCCTGCGGGCAGCTCACTTCACTGCAAAGCTCTGAGGTCGCAGAGACCAGGTGGATGCCCGTCGGACCCCCGTCTGCGCTGTGTGGGTGGACGGCGGGGTCACACCTTGCCTTCGCCGGCCAGGCATGTGTGTCCTACACAACCACAGCGTCCCGTGTGCTGAAGTTCTCCTTTTCAAGTCCACGCTCCAGTTTAGCCATCACACATCTTGTTTTGCTTTTCGATTTTTGTCGCAGACCCGCTGTTTCCGGACAATCCAGACGCACTTCTCCAGCGCGCCCTGCACAGCCACGGAGCCACCGCACCCAGTGCGACCTCTGCGGTGCGGTGGCGCCGCGCGGATGGCGTGTCGGGTGCTGTGTCCGCAGCTCTGGGCGCAGCTCCTGATCTTGTACGCGTCTTGCTGCGTCTCGGCTGAAGAGAGAGGACACCAGAAGTCCACTCGGCAGAAGGAGCTGCTCCGGCCTCCACTCACGTCTTCAGCCGGGACCGCAGCAAGGCCACTGCCACGGTACGTGCAGAACCGCCACCCTGGGTCTTACGTGGAATGTGCAAGGACAGGTCCTCCTCCGCTCCCTCATTTCCTTTCCGGATGCCTCGGACCTCCTCTCCGACAGCACGCGCACCCCTGCCCCTCCCTTTCCCAATCCCTCTTCTCCGTCTTTCGGCTGCAGGGTCGTGGCGGGGTTTACTGTGCAGGTGCCTCCGATACCCAAACTCCGGCTGCTCGAGTCGGTCGCGTGTGCTGTTCGCATGGCTCCGTCATGCCCGGTCTGCTCCGCGTGCACGGAACACCCTGGCCTGCTCCTCCGGCCGCACCTTTCCCTTCCCCACGCCGCTGTATGCGGTGGGGCGAGAGAGAGTGGCCACAGGCTGGCTGCCCCCCACTCCCTGGTTGAGACGTGCAAGCCCCCAGGGTGAGCGCATTTGCAGACGAGTCTTTCCTGAGGTTACACAGGTTAGGGGAGCTCCGGGGGGGGGCACAATCCTGCAGGACTGGGGTTCTAAGGGAGGGTGCCACAGCACCCTCTCTGTGCACGGAGGACTGGCCCTGGGTGGACACTGTAAGAGGTGGCCCTGGACAAGGCAGAAGGGGAGGTGATGCCCTCCCGAGGGCACCTGGGCCTTGGGTGCGGAGGACAGACTTCAGTGCTTTGGCCCCCCCGTGTGGGGGGTATTGTCCAGCAGCCCCAGCAGCCCCATCCAAGGGCTAAGTCTTTCACTTCCGGTGTCTGGGCCTAGCTTCCCAGTCCATTCGACATGGTGGTCATCGCCAGCCCCCCAGCACAGTGCCGGTGCCACGGGTCCCCCACTGCGTGGGGTTTGCTGAGTGGGGCCTCCGCTGCATCTCAGGCTCAGAGCAAGGTGAGGGTGCACGGGACCGAGATGTCTGTCTGTCCCCCACGCTAAAGCCCAGCAGCCCGGACCCAGTGGGGCCTGACGGCCCAGCCAAGACCGTCGTGACCACGACCACACAGGGTCAGCACAGCTCAGGGACGGAACCCAGGGTCCGCCTCCAGCATCCAGGCCATGGCTTCCCCCTCTTCCCCGGGCGACCACCACACGCACTGCATCCCCATCTCTCACCTTTAATAATCGGAACGCGGGGTCCCAAACTCCGCAGAACGTGCCCAGCTGAGACGAGGTCCCAGTGGGAGGAGGGAACACCGGCACCACCTGACATACCGAACAGGAAACCCAGGTTCTCCAGGGCTGTGGCAGAGCCGGCCCAGTTCCCAAACGCTGCTTCTGTTTCTTCCCGACTTCGGTGAAAAATAAAAAATGCCGTGTACGTGTGTGCACACGAGTGAGTCACACAAACATACTGGTGTGACCCTCCACTTGCACATGAAATGCTCGTCCTCTCTCCCCAGACGGGAAACCCAAACTCGGGGCCCGAGGTCACGTCGGAGGTGGGCCCCGCGGCCCTCCCTCTGTCCCCGTGGGCCGCGCACACGGTGGGCCTGGAGCCGGAGGAAGCCGTCCAAACCAGCCTGGGGCGGCGACGGCAGCATCTCCGGCTCTGAGCGAGAGAGCTCATGTGCGAACCTCACACTGGAGGCTGCCAGCTGGCGGCCTTGGGCCGTCTGGGCAGAGAAGGAAGTGAGTGTGAGGCTTCACACCCGTTCCCACCTGGGGGGGCCTGAAACGGGCCCATGGCGGCGGCGAGTGCGGACTTGCCGAGCGGCGGTGGGCGATGCTTCTGTGTGATAGATAAGCCACCCCCGCCAGGTGAGGGGCAGCCTCTCATTTTTACTCAGGTCCACGTCCAAAGCACAGGCCAGTGCGTCAGATCCAACGCCTCACGCTCCTTTGCTCCCTATTTCGGAGGCGACGGTTGAATGGTGTATAAGTGAACTCCACCTGCAGGAGGGTGGCCTGGGAGGGCACTGGGTGCTAGGGATGGGGACGCAATGGCTGGCACCCAGCCCAGCAGCAGCCCCGATGCATTCAGTGGCCCAGAATGAGTCCCTCGGCCTCACGGGACCCATTTCCCCTTGGGGGTGATGCTCACCATGCAGCCCTTGCTCATTGCAGAGCCGTGTCGTGAAAGTCAAATCGGAGATGCCTCCTGTGCTGTGTGACCTCCGCAGGTCACGAGGTCCTTCCTGTTCTCGCTTTCTCAGAAGCACGTGGTGGGTCAGAGAGGCGCCGGTTTGGGGCTCCCACTTCAGCAGCAGGCGGGCTCAGAGGGTCGTGTGCTCACGGTGAGGGGTCCAGAGCAGAGGCTCCTGGTCTCTGTCAATAGAGACACATCTGCTTTGTCACACAACAGTTTCTAGGCTGACACGCGCACACTTGTGCACACACTCGTGGACGTGCCGAGCAGCACCCGGTCGTGAACTAGACAGCACCCGGTACTTGCTGGGAGCAGGGGCTGTCTCTCAGCTCCTCTTCCTCATGCAGGTGGGTGTCCCCACATCACTGAGGTGTTCACCCGAGGGTGTGGGAGCGTTGGCAAACCCTGCCCAGCCCACAGCGCTGGTGCTGCAGGGCCTCACCCCGAGTCTGGAAAGCAGGCGAGATGGACTTGGGGCTCGAGGGACTTGGGGCTCCACGGACTCGGGGCTCCAGGCGGGTGTTTGTTCTGTCCCCGTATTGCTGCTGTCCCTGTCCACTGTCCCTGTCCGCTGTCCCGGGGGCTCCCGTGCTGGGCGCTGTTGGAGGCATGTGCCAGCCGTCCCTGGACATTCAGATGGCCACTCACCGAAGCTGCTTGGGAACCCAGGCTCTGCCTGCAGAATCCGCATGGAGACCGTGAACTCCAGCGACCCCTGAGCATGAAACTGCCCAGGGCCTGCCTGGTGCCAGCAGGTTGTGCAGAAGCTGGTCTTTCTTTTGTGAATTTTTGATTTTATTTGATTCTCTTAAAATGGACCTTGTCCAGTTTGTTCACTTCCGCTCTGAGACTTGGCACATGGCCGACCTGTTGATTTAAGCAGCCCTTGCTTTGCTGGCCAGGATCTCCACGGGTCTGCCTGGCCTGTCCCGCCCCCTGGCGGCCTCACACTAAGAAGGGGCCAGGCGTTGGTTCTCCCGTGCAGGTAGCAAAATGTCAGAATAGTTTGTTCTTTTAAACTACAGGTGGCTCCAAGTATGGGGACGTAACTATGAAATAAATGTTGGAGAGTCTACTTGAGAATTTTAGAAACTACTCATCCAACTAAAAATAATTTTCATGAATCTCAAAGCGTCATTTGTAACCAACACAACATCCAAATTGCATTTTCACAATAAATTTATTACTTTAAGAAGAAATATCTTTGTGCCTAATGAAGGTATAGGACAAGCCAGAATTCTTGTATTTTGGAACTAAAAGTTTAATCCTTGACATTTTATGTAAATATGTACATTTATAGAAATATAAAACACATTTTCTATTTCCCTCTGTCCATGCACGTGCATGTTCATATTTACTTTCTAAAGTACTTGTGTTTTGAACCACCTAACGCTTTCGAGGTGGCGATAGTTAACTTATCGAAAGAACAAAAGCCAACCAGCAGAACCGCCCAAAGCCCGTCCAGTCTGAGACGGCACCGGCCATTCGGCGTGAGAGCTGAGAGCTGCCGCGCCATCGAGCCAGGAGCCCTCCGCGGGGGAAAGCCAAGAAGGCCTTTGGGAGGTCGTTACCAATTCACGTTTCCATCCGTACGGATGTGCTGGGACCGGAGGGTACTTTGAATTTCCTGTAGGACAACTGCTGTCTTTTCCTTCTCATAGTTAATGGTACGATGTCATCAGTGCTGGGAATCGAGGTGCACCAAGGAGGAGAACAAATAGTTCTCCATCGGCCGATTTCCATAAACCGCGTTGGGTAACTGATGTGCGTGACCCTGCACCCCACAGGGGTCGGGGGAGAGGGAAGCGAGAACCCCTTAGCTCTTCCTTCGAACCGCGCTTCGCGCTGCAGATGAGCGCTAAGAGTGGACGAAGCCCGAGGGCCGGGTGGAGGAACAGTGAGGGGCTTTGGTGCAGGAGCTCGGGCAGAGCCAGTTCTCATGAACTAATCAAAGTCTTCATCCATGTACGTGAAATCTATTTTAGCCTCGTGTCGTTGATTCTTTCCGGGATCTGAAAGAGGGAAGGATGAACACGTAGGAATGGCAGTAGGCGACGGGCGGTAATGGCACACTGACCGGATTGCACACGGCACGGCACGCAGCGTGGTCGGCAGGAGAAGGGCAACTCGGTGATGGTTACAGTCTCTGGCCCGTCCTCCGTGGTCCGTTCCGGGGCCCAAGGCCAACGTACCTTTCACCCCGACGTCAGTCATCGCCGCGTAATCGATGGTAAGTTCATCCTTATTAGATACAAAGCGAGCTGTCCCTGGTTCCAAATGTGTTGTAAGTATGAAAATTCTTTGATGTGACATTCCTTTTTACGCATGACGTGCTCTAGCCTCCCAACCTCAGCCCGATGCTTTTTCTCTTTAACGTACAAACTGAACCAGCCTTCGAGTCCAATCCTTCCTTGGCGCACGTGTCTCTTCGAGACCCTGGAGTCCCGCCGATTCCAGCCTGCAGGGCACTGGCTCCCTGCGACCAGAGCTGTGCGCCCTCGGGTGCTGTCCTCCTTAGCCTTGCAAACAAGGGAGAACCTGCTTCGGCCAACAGGCTCTCCCCTTTACCGACTCACTCTCACCTGGCAGAGGGTCAGGAATGGAACACCAGGTACGATCCTCAGCCCTTCTCTCTTCTGGACCCCACCGCACCCGAAACGGACCGCAGCACCTTGCCGAGCAGGCCCCGGGTCTGCGGCTCTGAGTCGTAGTCACGCCAGTGACTGGTCTCCCCCAGGCTTGCGCATTCCTAGCCCAGCCTGGGCTGGGGCCCTTTATGATGCTGGGGCACAGATTCGGGGGGCAGGGGACACTGGTCCCTCTGTCAGCAGTTCTCAAGCGTCCGCATGCCCATGAACCCCGGGTGTCTGGGAGAGACACAGCTTACCATTCAGCAGGGCTGGGAGGGCCCTGCGTGCAGCTGCTGGGACCCCGGCCTCCCTGCTCCCTGGGCGTGCCCTGCAGGGGGGGGGCATTTTCATCTTTGTAAATGAAGGCTCTGGAGGAAAGAGACTCCCCGCCACCGTAGCTTTGGGGTTGCCCAGCAGGGCCGAGCAGGGTCTTGGGCGTCTGGTACACACTTGCTCCCACCACTGTCTGGGGACCCACTGCAGTTTCCCATGAGCCTGCAAGAACAGGCACCCCTGCTCCACCTGAGGGGTGCTGGTAACGGCTGCAAGGGGCCCCTCGAATGACAGGGCTGCCTGGGATGTCACCGAGCCCAAGGGCAGGTTTACAGGCGGTCCTTGTTCTCTTATTGTTGTCTTCCCTTTCCGGATAGGACTTGCTCTGGGGCTGGGGCTGGGGGCTGGGGGTGGGGGCTGGGGTCGGCCTCTGCTGGTGGGGGTGGAGCTCCGCCCTCTCCGGGACCTGACAGCCTCCCTGGGCGCACGCGGAGCCGCACGTGCGTGCCTGACTTTCTCTGGCCGTCCTCTCCTGAGAAGGGAAACTGCCCCCGGGGGCAGCTCATCCATCGCATTTCTCAGCTAACCTTTCTCGTCAGCGTTTTTAGACGCTGAACAGCGAAGGTGTTGGCTGCTTGCTTTGCGCCTGGATCCCTGGGCACCTGGGCTCCCGAGTGCGGCACGAAGCCGACCCGTGCGTCGCGGGGTGGCTTGCCGTCCCTGCGCAGGGGCGGGGACTCTGCTCCCTCGGGTGCAGCCTTCCCCCACTCAGCGCGTGGAAAAGCATTGTTGGTTCCATTTTCTCCAGTTTTCTGCGTTGGTAACGGCTCAGCTAAGTGAGAACAGGGGCCGGAAGCACAGCAGCACCCAGTACACAGAGACAGAGGTGACAGCAGGGTCCCCGGGCCGGCGCACTGCTGACTGGGATGCCACAGGTCTTGTCCCTCGACCCCCCAGTTGCTCTCCGAGTTAGTCGTCCCTTCCCCCTGGTCTCCTCGCTTCCCAGCAAACAGTGAAGGGCTCTGGAACTTTGGGAAATAATCACGTTTTATTGCTGGACCCGAGACTGGGACAGTGGTGGCCACGCTGTCAGAAACATCACAACCTACAGCGGAGTTTAGAACGGACTCTGGCCCCTCCGTCTGGGGTCCTGAGGGAGAACGACAAGCCGTTCTTCTTCTGAAATGCGTCATCATTTACGGGCAGAGAGGAGGGCTTCGTCCCCGGGAACAGCTCTCGGCGGGGCCCTGCCGGGCGCAGGGGCGCGGGGTCGCCGAGCAGAATAGATGGCCTCTCAGCGCACGCTGTTGTCTTCAGCTTCAGATGATGTGCTTCATCATGGTTTTCACCCCTGGCTCCCGTAAAACCTGCCTTCACAGCACTCGTGCCTGAGAAACAAGCGCTCGGAGGTCCTGGGGCTGGTGTAAACTCAGGGGGCAGCTTATCTCTCTTGGCTTCCGGCACTTTCCTGGCCGGTGCTCAGCGAACAGGCGTGACGCGACACGGGAAGCTTCGGGGACGGTCGGTGTCACAAGCCGAGAAGACTGGAGCCCGGGACCTGCTTCTGTGCACGAGTCTCTCTCTGGGATGCTGGCTTTGCCTCGCCCGCGACTTGCTTCAGCCTCGCTGCTCTGGCAGCCCAAACACCTTTTTTCCCCTCCTCTAAACGGGGCGGAACGAAGCACAGCCGGATGGACTTGTCTTTCTCCGAAGCCCTGCAGCAGCCCGAGTTGGAGAAGCGCTCGGAGCCGGGCAGAAGGCGGACGCACTTGACCGCGTTCTGAGTTCGTCTGCTGAAGTGGGTGCGTGTGATGGTGGGGTGCTGGCCGGGTGCATCTCCAGATGGGGATCGCTGAGGTTTTATTGTACCTTCCTTTTAAACATTTTCTTCAACTGTCGTTCATTACCTTTGGTATAAAAAGCAATACGCACAGGCTGTTAAAGATTAAAATATATCAATATTTCTAAATTATTTATAATTATGTCAGCAAACAGGGGCACGGAGGTCTTGAGAGGCACAGAGGGGAGTGTTGAGAGGCCACTGGAGCAGAAAGTACCCCGACTTGTGGCTTTGGCGCCAGCCTGCAGCGCGGAGGGAGGGCCACCTCCCTGTCCCAGCCCCTCGCTCAGAGCCGCGGGCAGTGCTGCTGGCCCGCAGCCTGGAGCCTCAACTCGGGGGTCCTTCCACGTCCCCTCAGTGCGCACCCCTGTGCTCTCTCCCGGGACCCCCAGGCTGGCTCATTTCCTCAGTTTCCCCACAAAGGGACTGCTCTGCCCCCCCGCCCCGCGTTTACTGCAGCCACACATTTCGGATGGGTCTCATCCAAGAAGCCCTGTACTGAACCACACGTCCGTTACGGAGCCCCACAGAGGCTCCAGGTCTTGTTCCCTGCACCCCACGTTTGCCTGCTTCCCCTGCTCTCCAGTTACGCTGTGCTCGGTGAGCGGGCTCTTCTTCTGAGCTCGCGCCTGCCTAGCTCACGTCTCCAGTCTAGGCCAGTATTCCTGCTCTCCCCCCCCCCCCACCCCCCACACACACAAATCAGGCCCAATTCCATAGCCAGGCCCTGGTGGCTTTGTCCTGCTGCGTGGGAACCTCTTCCTCTCCTCGGTTTGCCCAAACCCCCATGACTCTGATCCGGCCAGCCCCGCTTCCTCCGTGAAGTCCAGCGGGCGAGCCCAAGCTGCAGAGCCGTCTCTCCCCTGCTCCCGCCGTGCGATGATTGAAACTTCGTTCACAGACAAACCCACTGCAGGCACGTTCACCTGCTAGACAAGTGGCATTTTCATGCGAGGGGAGAGGATTTTTTTTATTTTTTTAGGGGAATGACGGGCTCTTTGGCTGAACAATGAGGGTTCCCTGCAGCATGGATCGCAAAGGGGAGGCCAGACTGATTTTCACAATTACGGGGTAGAATAGAAATAATCTGAGATGGCACATGAGAGAGGGTAGAAGGCCCGCTCGGAAGTACTGGAGAGGAGGAGATGGCAGGGTCCTGAGGAGATGCAGCCAAGCTGGGGCTCCAGGGACACGTGCACGGTGGGAAGTCACCGTGCCTGGGGGTGGCTGATGCATGTAAACACTCAGTCCCGAGTGAACCCCTGTCCCGCGTCAGCAGTGCTCTGGAAGCGTGCAGGGGTCGCAGCCGTGCCCCCGCGGGCGGGCGGGCGGTGGGGGAGCTGAGATGCCTGGGGCACGTTGGGAGGAGGAGAAGCAGGAGAGGGAAGCAGGAGGAAACTGGGGGAAACGCCCCCCTGATAACTGTCAGCTAGGGGAGTGGTTTCCGGGTTTTTCCTAGAACAGGAGAAAAAGCAACGTTACTGTGTTTAAATATCGAAGGGAAGGGAATGCGGAGGAACTGGGGACACCCAGGGCGCTGTCTGCACAGGTTACACCGTTTGGTGCCAACCCGAATCCGTCATTTCGGTCGGGGACCATTCCATGTCTGCAGGCATCTTCGCCTCCACAAGGGCGTGATCTAATTAAGGGAGCGAGTCGATCAATCTGATGAACTTTGAACTCCCCACAACTGCTATTTCGGGGCAGGGGGGCCACAAACACTTGCTGGATGGCAGCACATGAAGTTGAATTGAGAGGCCAGCGCTTCCCAACCGCAGCAGAAATCACGGAGTCCTGTTGCCAGTGTAAAAATGTGCGTGCGTGCAAACAGCCCCTTCGAGGGCATGCGCACTGATGGTTTTCAGGACTTGCAGAAAATGCGTGTTGACATCCGTGTGCAAAGACGGATGCTACTGTGTTATCGGAATTCGTGTAACACGGACCAGTCGGAAGATACCTCCCCCCCTGCGCTGAACGGGGTGATCACAGGGATTTGCATGTGCAGCTGCCGAGATTCAGGTTCACAGAGCTGGAAGAAGCCAGGCGCTCAGCACCTCCGAATGTCGTCTTTCTGTGTCTGCCGCACACCCGCACGAGTTATGGAAGGAAGGGGACAGGCTGTTGTATTCAGCTCCCAGTCTGTGGTTGTTTTCAGTTTTGTAAATTGAACACTGTGCTGTGTGTGAGTAGCAGATAGCCTTTTAAGACATTGGAAGGCTTGTAATTCCTGCCCTGAAGAGGCTGGCCTGTCACTTTAAAACTACGGCCTGGGGCAGAGAGATGATTTATACAATGTTATCCATGCAGCCGAAACTACAAGTTTAACGCTTATCTGGCCCCAGATGGCAGCCTAAGGGACCAGGAGCCTGTTAATGAGATCGCTTTCCAACCCTCAGGCCGTGAAACCAGAACAGGGTCGGTAGGGAAGGCGTTTTTCTCAGGAGAAACATCGTTTCTTTAAGTGTAAGTCCTCTGTTTTCTGGTGGCCTCCAAACTGGGTTTTACTGGAAAAGTGGAGACTGTTTGTAGAACCCTGGCTTGAGGGGCAAACCATCAGAAGTTCGGTGCGGTGAAGAGAATGGACGGAGGGGGCCGGGGCTCTGGATGCCGGACCGAGGCCGGTCGGAGCCGGAGGGGCTCAGGCCGGGAGCTTCCAGCAGGGGTTCGAAAGCGCTGCTTCACCGAAAGTGCCACCCAAATGCCAGGGCTGGGGAGTTTGGGACAGGGCAGCTCATTCCCTGGACTATGAGTTAGCATCCAGTGCTTAGAAGTCACACACGCGAGGGGAAATGAGCGTTCTCAGTGGCACCTCACTAAGGATTACGGTGTCGCGAGGTGACAGGTACGGGGGCTCTTGTACCCCCTCTCCCAGGCCCGGTCTGTCACCAGTGACGCCCAGGCAGCTCTGGGGTTCCCTTCCCTTGCGGCTCACTCCCTCGGCCCGTGTGGTGTGCGGGGCTCCTGGCCTCCAAGTCTCCGGCCCCTCCCCACGGGGAGGTGATGAGGCCATTCTCCTAAAACAGCCGTAGTGTGTGCACCTGCTTCCTCAAAAGCCTTCCAGGGTGTGGCCTCAGTTCCCTGCGACCCAGACCCCCCTCGGGACCTGCGAACCCCCTGCGCCCGGCTGGCCCAGACGCCTTCCTTGGACCCAGGCAGTTTTGCCCTTCCTGACGCTGGGCTTCTGCCCTCTGCTGCCCAGCATCCGGGCAACTCGACTCCCCCCAGTGGGGACGCCCTGTGCCCCGATCCCAGACGCCTAGGTCTGAGCCCTCCCTCCTGCCCGGCTCTCGTGTCCCAGCCCCATGGAAACTTTCCGATTCCCAGCCCTGAGTTCTGCTCCTGCTTCACACGTGACCTTTGCTTCTAGTTCAACCTTGTGCTGAACTGAATGAAGTTGTTTACTGGAACACATTTGGAATGATCATGAAAATTATTCCGAGGCTGCTAAGGAGGGTTGATTAAGCATCCGAGCTCGTGAGGTGTCGAGCAGCCTCAGCACAGAGTGGCAGCCAATCAACACGTTTAGAAATCTCATTTGGCAGAGAGAGAAGTCCGGATCCTGCCACCGGGGACCAGCAGGTTCAGTCTGGAGAGGGGCGGGTGGGGGGAGAAAGTAATTATCAGTTGGATACACTCGCAGGCGGGCTGATAAATTGGCTAACTTGGGAGGTTACGTTACAACTATCCTGTGGTCTTCAGTGTGCACCGAGCGGAGTCCGCAGAGAACGTGGAGGCCCGTGCTGCCCGGAGCCGCGAGCAGCCCTGTCCCCGTTAACGTCGGGGACAGCACGAGGAAACGCGAATCTTCCCGGCCAGCGGACCCTCTTGGGGAGGGCGCCGCAGTGGTGCCATCCCTGCCAGTGAAGGTCAAGAAACCGCCTGCGTGTCTGTCACAAGATGAGTGAGAACGAGTGTCAGCTGCCACCCCGGCTGTCACCACGGGGAGTCGCTGGACAGCGGCCGGTGCAAGGGCCCCGGGCGTGGCCGTGAAGCGCAGGGAGCGGAGGCCAGCGAGGCTGCGGTCGGAGGGGCGGAGCCCGACGGCGCAGTGCGGGCAGCATCAGTTTAGGCAAACACGCACATTTTGCCGCCATGAGGAAAACTTGTGTTTGTGGAAGTCCGAAGCAGCGCAACGCCCAGCAGCTCCTCTGAGGGGCCGTGAAGGTGGAGGGGACGCCGAGCGGCGCCAGCCCCTTCCGTAGCCGCAGTGAGACGCAGCCTGCACAGCTGGGGGGCCCCCTCCGGCTGCAGCGTGGCCGGTGCGCTGCTCCGGGAGGGAGCGAGGCGAGGATGAGCCGCCGTCTCCGTGTCTCAGCAGGTCTAGTGGGAGGGCGGTTACGGGAGGGATTGGAGCGACAGAGAGGCCACTTCGCCCGGGAGAATGCTGATGCCACGAGCCACCCTCAGGCCCCTTTCGCCACGACAACCCCACTCCCTAGAACACCTGGAGCTGCCCTTCCCGCCCACCCCACCCGTGGGCCCTACTGTTCAGGTGCCCCTCTCCCTCCCCGGCTCGTGCTGTGACCCACCCCGTCGGGAGCGAGAGGACCACAGTCCTGTTTGAGCTGGACCCCCGTGGGCAAGGCCCCTCATCTCTCTGAGCCCCAGTTTCTCCCTACGGACCGGGCGGAGCTCTGCCTTTGCGGGGGTTTATCGGAACGAAGTGCAAATATGATGTAAAATGCTTCTGCGTGGACGGAACTGGAGAGCACCGTGTGGAAGTTGACATGCCCCTCGGCTGCGCTGGCAGTGACGGTGGCCGCCATTGATTTCTGTTTTATCTTCGACCTTGATTAATCGGCTCCCGGGTTCTGTGAGCAAAAGCAAAAGAATGAGGCCCCGTGAGCAGCGCACCTCAAACGATCAAGTGCTGCCAATTCTGAGAACAGAAAACCGGGAGACATGGCCTCCCGGGCATGAAATGGCAAAGACGTACGACGTTTTCCTTCTGTTCTCTGAAGGTCACAAGCCTGTCCCACGTGGAAGCCGTGGAGAAGGAGCTGATGTGGTCTGGCTGGACTTCGGTGCCAGCCTCCCCTGCAGCCCAGCTGAGGGAGCAGGGCCCCGGGCAGGACACGCGCGCTCAGGTGGGGCTTGACCAGAAGTGGGAAGCTGCTCCCTGCCACGCACACCCCCCGAGTCCTACCTCCTGAGCTGCGGAAAGTCCGTGCTCGGTCATCAGCACGAGCTGGTCATCGCCAGCCACTGCCCGTGTCAACTAAGAACGCTGAACAACGAAAGAAAGGTTTTTCAGGTGTTTTGTAAAAGAGCAGGGTGATTTTTTCATCCTTCAGAAATCCCCCTGGTTCCTGCGCTCACTTCTGCCAGTCACCTGAGCATGGGTGGCGAGCTCGTTTTGTGTGAACCTTGGTCGCCGCAGCCGGTGGAGTGAGCCCAGCACACCAGGCTCGGAGGCCTTGCTGCCGTCTGAAAGGCGCAGTGCCGGCAAGCCCTGCCCTCCGTGGGACTCGGCGAGAGGAGATCAGAGCTCTTCAAAGGTTTCCCCAAAGTCAACTTTAATTTTGGGAAACTGCTTCTAATTTAGAGACATTGTTTATCTCCCACCCAGCATCTGAGTGCTCTGTCCAATTAGCAAGACGCCGGCCGCCACGACGGTTTACCCTCTGCTCATCTCGCTCACAGAGAAACAGTCTGTGGCCCCTCCTGACTGACCGTTTGGGGACAGTGGTCACTGTGCCACGTGGTCATGGACACGGCCCACCCCTGCGTGTGACTCCGGGGCCCACACCTGACTTGCCCGCCCTAGGGCGAAGGTGGGCACGGCCAGGCCTGGGGCCGGGGCTGCGGACAGCCGGGCTGTCCTTCCTCCACGCTGCAGAACCCAGGACAGAGAGCGAACCGACGGTGGCACCAAGGATGAGGTCACCCACCTTCCTCCCTCTGCCGACAGATGGAAAGAGTTTGCAGTTCATTTCTCTCCGAGGTAACCACTTAGTTCATCTCCATGTTTCACAGTAATAGAACCCAAAGTTCTTCTCCATGGGGAAATTTTATTTTTCTTTAATTATTCTCCCCAAACAACAAGAGAGCTGAGTCTTCTGGGGATAGAAGCGGTAAAGTCAAAGTTAATTAGTTTTCTCACAATGCGCTGCTTTTGGGTAAGATATCACTGCGGGGGCGAAGCCACAGCCAAATTACTCAGCCGAATGCCGAGCTCCTGGAAAGGCAGGGCTGTAGCCGGGCAGCTGCAGGGAAATCACACGCCACCCTCCTCGGGAGCTGGCAGCATTCGATACTCACCTTGGAGTTTTCCTTGGAGTGATTTCTTTCATCTCCACTCCGCCTCTCCCGTGAGATGTCAGATGGCCGGGGAACGTGATGGAGTGGCCTGAGGGTCCCAGCTGAACTCACGGACCGTGTTCCTGTTTCCCCGCAGCATAAACCTTACATGTCAAAGGCAGCTTATTTACCCCTGAGGATTGTCAAAGTCACACGTTCTGCAAAATCTCAAGGCCGCACAAAGACATCCACGCCAGCGATCGTTATCATTTCGTAGGTGGGCGTTCAAAGCAGGCTGTGAGCGTTGCACAAACACGCCCCGGGCACACACATGAGCCCCCAAAATGTGCGCGCTGCCTACTCATCTGACCGCGGGCTGATCACGGGCAAGCCTGCCAAGGACATGGCTTTCATTATTAAAACACAGAGCCCCAGCGTTGGGCATTATTCCCAAGCGATCCTGCTATCAGCTCATTAAGCGCCTGTTCTGTAATGGACTCAGGGATTCTGTCCCACAAAAGGTCAGCACGTGCACATACTAGCGAAGCAGGCAGAGTCCCAGCCTCGGACTTGGACTTGAGACCAGTTGCAAGTCCAGGTCTGGAAAGACTGCCTTGTCGTTCGGTGAATTCTGGAGGTAGTCGCCGCAGAAATGCCTCCGTTAATTTAACGGAGAGTAAATTCGCAATGAAAAACTGCGTAAGTAGCTGAACCCGGATACGTCCTCCAGTTTCACTTCTCTCTCATCTCACGGCTTCCTTAGAAGCCAGCGGATCGGAAACAGAAACCAGGAAAGCAGGGGTCCTTCCTACAACTTTCTGCATCCAAGCCACTCCCTGTTCCTTCCTTCCTTCCGGCTTTATTTTGCACGTCTGTGCCACACGGCGGTAAGCGCTCGGCCACCCGACACCGTCGCTGCGGGAGGGCACCCTTCTCCAGAAGAACCTGCAGGCCTGGGGGCTCTGCATGTCTGCATGTTTGTAGGTACATTTTTAAAAAGCCATTTCCCAATAAATCATGGCCTCCAGAGCATCCAATGACCTCTCTGCAGAGCTCCCCGGCTTCCGTCTCGGGGGTCACTACGGTCACGAACGGAGGAGCTGAAGGGGAGGGGGCTCCGAGCAGGCTCAGGCAGGCCCTGTGTTCATCTTCCTGGCGCGGCTGGCGGCCGCGGAGGCACCCAGTCAGTACCTCAGCACCACAGCCCCGCGCCCTCTGTTCTCGCCTGAGCAAGGTCAAGGTCGGCCCCGGGGCGACGTGCTGTTTACGGCTCTGGCCGTCAGTCCATCCCAGGGAAGGAGTCTTGCCATCAGTGCCTTGCACAGAGTGCAACGGACTCCGGGCGACACGGCGGACAGCCTGGGGTGGGTCCGTCCCTACGGCACACGGAGCAAACTTGACTTTGGTTTCCAGTAGGGGGCACGGTGGCAGGTTGTTTAGTAAGATGAGAACTAGGTCAAATTTTGAAGTGCCTGACACGGCCATTCCAGGTCCGTTTTTTTGACTCTCAGAAATCGTGAACGTAAGCGGCCTCTCCCTGCGCGACCAGAGGTGAGATGGCGTTTATCAGGGGATCCGAGCCGGTCAGAAGTCATGGGGCCAGTTTTCTGGCCCCCACAGAGCAGGAGCGAGTTCAGGACTGGAGGGTTAAAACCTGTGCCTGCTCCGAAGCAGACGGACAGAGAGGGCACGTCGGGAAAAATGCCCGTGGTGGCGCATGCAGGCCAAGCCCCCTGGCCACGTGGGAGCAGGCTGCGCACTCACCCCGGAAGCCCATACGGCCGGAGGATCGCCAGGGTGACCTCCCCGCTCCGCGTGGGCCTGAATCCCATCTTTTTGCAGCACCCGGAGCTGCGTTGCAGTTACTCAGTTATTCATTCGGGATGTAACAGATGCTGCGAACTATATCGTGATAAGGACCAAGCTGGGCTGTGGCCCGTGTCAGTGGCCGCGTTGAGGTGACATTTCTCCCTCTCCCCAGTTGTCATGAAATAACTGCACAGTTAAAAATCGACGACAGCCACAACCGGTGGTGCTGTCCCGCTCAAAGGTAACAGGTCAGACCGTGACCGCTGCGTCGGCCTGGCGGGCAGGCTGGCGGCGGGGCTCCCGAGGCCGAGACACTGGCAGGGAAGCGCTCAGCTCTCCTTTGCGTTGTGCTGAGGGAGCTGCCGGAGGGCGGGCTCCAGCCAAGGGGCACCTCAGCCAGGTGGGAGGCGGCCTTAAGAGAGCTGGAGAGCAGGAGATTTGGGAGCTGACGATGTAGCCGAGGCTGGGAGTGATGGCGGTGGGTGGTTCCAGGGCCACGGTGGAGCAGCGGGCTCCGGCAGGTTCCGGCCAAACTGGATCGCCGGGCCTCTAGGGGAGACAGGAAACACTCCAGGCAGTGTGATGGGCCATTGATGTCCACGAGCGTTCCGATCATTCCGTGTGGACATTTGACAAACGTGATAGAGGAATCCAGGCATTGGTGATAGATTCCGGAACAGGGGGACGACTGAGGAAGTGGAAAAAGAAGCAACCATTTCCTCCAGGAAAAAGTGGAAGCGTTCAACAGAAAGGACGTGCTGCTTGCCTCTGTGATGAGCAACATTTAAACAGTCGCAGCGACGTCAGCGGTGCCCACATCCGCGGTCTCGCTGCCTGTTTTCGGTCGGCCACGGTCAGCACAGGCGCGCCATGACCTTGACATTTTGTCAGGGGTTAAAGACGTGATTCGAGTGATTTGGAAATGGTTACTCTCTCCAAGTTCATATAATGGGAGTGGTGTGTGTGTGCTGGGGGCACTGGGGCGGGGGGAGGAGGGGACAGAGAAAGAGGGGGGACCCCCTGCGGGCGGCCAGCAGAGGTAGAAGCCCCGGTGCAGTCTGATGGAGTAGTCATTTACCAGATACTCGCTGGCCCCTTTAATTCCGACTCTTCTCTCTGAGTTAAAGCGTTACTTACAATAAAGCGATCCACCCCGAAACGGAAAGAACGTTATCACAGAAAGTCACACAGCCCATTAATCTCTCCAACCATGTGAGCACATGATGTAACCAACAATACTTTACTTTTTTGAAAAGAGAAAAAAAAAACTCTTAAAAATGATCAGTTATACTTTTTAAAGTGAAGGACTAAATTTAAAAAATGTAAATACAATGACTGTGGGGAACGTTATTCTGTAGAAGACAGCATGATGTCATTTTTAATCAGAGAAAAACATTTTTTTTCTCTGACCGTTCATCTGAGTAAAGAGGAAATTAATTCCTAGCCCTTGTGACGGCCTTGGTTTCCATTCCCTTGCTCTCTGTTACTCGCTGAGGTCAGAGATGCCGACCGAGATGTTGGTGACTTCATCCCTGGGCTGCGAAACCAGCCCGGGGGGAGCTTCTGAATTTACTGAGGGTTGCTGCAACGCTCTCCCTGCGCCAAATAGTTCATGCAGACAATAAAACATGGGAGGAGCGTACTAAAGAAAAATTAATCGCGTATTTTAGGAAAAGCTTATTTTAGAAAAAAATGCCTTTGGCTGTGATGTGGCTTTTCTGTATGAATAATGGTCCTCCTTCCCCCTCCCCTCCTCCCCCCCCATGTGCATTTGGGGCACGTTTGATAAGGTGGTCCGCTTACTTCTGGCTTAGTTGCGAGGACCGGGCAGCATCTCCTGTCTTGTTGTCATTGGGAAAGACACCCTTTTGAGGGTTTCTATAGGGGAACGGATTTGGACATATAAACACAGCGTAAAAGAAGGCACAGAATCCGAATGCATGACTCAGAAGAGGCGGGAGAGGTTTTGCTTTTGTGCACGTGAAGAAAAGAGAAAGCATCCCAGAGGTTGGAAATCAAAAGGGACAGTGGGGAGAGTGCCACACTTTGTCCCGAGTGAGTGGGGTACAGAAGTGGCGGGTGTTCAGGGTCCCCTTTCCCCACTTGTATTCCCTGTTCCATCCGCCCTGCGCGTTTGCACATGCTGCTTCCTGACTGAGTCTGGGAATTGCTGGTGGGACTGATCTGGTGCATAAATCTTGCCAAGGTGTTCCGAGATAGTCTCTTTCGCACAAAGACCGACTGATACAGGAACCTGATCAAGTGTAATTGATGTCAGACTCCACTGTGATGTGTGAAGATCTCTAAATAAAAGCAAGCTCCCCTCGCCAGCTGGGTTCACACCCCTGCCCAACGGCCCTGAGCCTCCTACTCTGGCTGAAGGCTCTTAAATTTTTACGAAGCAGAGGATCAGGTGTCCTTCCTTATGAACTGAAGGTAAAATAGCATTATAAATACTGTTTCCATGTGGGGGGGTTGCATTCTTGTGTTTAAAGTGCATTGAATGTTCGCTGAACTAACAATGTCATCATATCACCTTCTCAGAATTTTCATTTAGAGTATCTTCTGTAAATTTGAAAAATTAAAGACATTTTCTAAAATGTGTCTTTTTTAAAAAAAGATTTTATTTATTTATTCCTAGAGACAGGGAGGGAGAGGGAGAGGAACATCCATGTGTGGTTGGCTCTTGCAGGCGCCCAACTGGGGACCTGGCCTGCAGCCCAGGCATGCGCCCTGACTGGGAATCGAACCAGTGACCCTTTGGTTTGTAGGCCAGCACTCAACCCAGTGAGCAACACCATTTAGGGCCTAAAACATTTCTTAAAATTTGTTTCTTGCCTTAGTTTTAGGATTGTTTCTGTTCATCTTGAGAGGAGCACCTATGGTAATCTGGTTTGGGGATTTTATCAACCGAAGCTAGAAACTTCAATACACACATATGAAATGAAGAAATGCAGCGAAACTCACTGGGTGACTCACGCCAGCGCAAGTGTGTATCAGCGTGTTCTGGTCCATACGTGTCTGCACTGGTGACATCAGAGACCTGAAAATGCCTGGAAAAGTGACCCTTCCTCAAGTTCGTTTGGATTTGCAAACTCAAATTACATCATCTGATATATAAATTGCCTATCAATGACAATTATGTTTGGCCTGTTTTTTTAAATTTTTTGATACAATTTTTAATATCTAGCTCTATACATCATGAAGCTATACCTATACTCTTTCTTTATTGCTGCCTTTAAAAATATTCATCAAAAAGCAAGCAAGTTTTGCTTCACACTTACAGAAAAGACAAAACAAAATTTCCAAATCAAAAGAGCTAAAAGAAGTCAAACAGAAATTTCCCATTCCACACCTGAATAGTATTTATCTTAATGCTATTTATTTTGTGAAATGTAGCACTGTATAATGGTAATTCATTTTTGTGCTTTTTTGAAAATAACCATTCTTTGTATTGAATCACGTGAAATCAACTTTCACTTAAGTCCCAACAGTCAAATATTAGCGATTTCAAGATATTCAGACCTGGGCTGTATTTTCTGTTCTTGTCTCTATGGCCATGGGGCAGTGGTTTGGGGGTGGGGGGACCTTTGAGTCTTCCATCCGTGGTACTGTGTCTCACACGCAGTGGTTTATAAATCCTGGTGAACGTGTGGCTAAGACCATTCCACTTTTCTCTGGTTGCGTCTGGACCTTGTCTGGGTTTGCATTAAATAATCGATTGTTGTGGTTTTATCCCGACTTTTGTTCTGAATTTTCTCAAAAGTTACATTTACTGGAAGGGAAGAAAGGGGAAAAGGGATCTGTTATTTAGGGAAGTCTCAGAAAACAAGAGAAGAAAGATTTATTTGATAATGTAGTGAGGTATGAATTATAGACTTTTACCAGTTCCCCAAACAGAAATCTGTTTCTGTCGAACGCGAGATTATGTTTCTGTCTCAAAGAGCTGCGGGGACCAGCCGGAGGCATCACGGAGTGGAAGGCAGGCGGAGAGGTCAAAGCCCGTTTCGCCTGACCTCTTCCCAGCTAATCTGTCTCAGTCCTGTTTCCAGTAATCTCCTGGGACAGGGGTTTCCGATCCTCTTTCAGTGAACGCTTTGGTGCATGAGAATTGTGAGGACCGAATAATCTGTCCAGTTACTTATTTTGTTTTCGTATGATTATAAAATGATAAATGTTCACTTGGTATTTTGAAGGGTATAGAAATGAATGAACAGCGAACACCCTCTCTCATGCTCTTACTGGTAACTTTTGTCCGACTCAAGAATTCCTCTCGACATCATATTCTTTGGTTTCATACGTGTTGGAAAAATGAAACATTTCTTCTTCCTCTTCTTCTTCTTCCTATTCTTATTTACAGTTCTCTTCATCCCAGGTTTTTCTTTTTTTAACTGCACTTTGTCATTACTGTTTAGCCCCCTTATAGTCCCCTCCCCCCAGCAATCACCACACTGATGTCCGTGACCCTTTCTCGTTTTTGCTGGATCCCTCCGCCCCCTAACTGCCCCTCCCCCGCCCCGGGCTGTCCGCCTGCTCGCTCTGAGTCCCTCCCTGTTTTGCTTGTTAGTTCAATTTTAATTTCTTGTCTTCTGTTATTAATGATTATTTTGTACCTTTCTCAATTCTCTATCTTTCTGTTATGTCACGAAGCCCTGAGTGTATATAATATTATTGGTTGATATTTTTTGTTGTTTTGCTTTTGTTTTTATCATCCTTAACTCATATTTTCTTTACACTCTAACTGAAATGGTTAAAATAGAGTCTAGATATTTCTGCTTTGGACCTTTGTTATTCTCTGGTAGTTCATTACGATTTTGAGGACTGCATTCATTCTTTTAAACCATCAGAATATTCATAAATACATTTTATTAGGCGTTGAAATATACTGGAAGTAATTTGACAGCATAATAGCATAATAAAGCGGGCAGTGGACCTAAATATATCTCTGAAATTCCGTAGCGCGCTGAGGTGTAATTACTGAGCTCCTGCCTTATGATTATCCTCTTTGGAGGTCGAAATCCGGGTTCTGTTCAGGGATCGGGGTCAGGGAAAATGCGTTCATTGTTTTGAAATCCGGATGGGTGGATTCATTCACTCACAGTGAGAACGTTTTGGAAAAAACAAAGACAAATAGAAAAACAAAACCTATGTGTAAGAAGTTTAAGAATACTTTGGAAAATGGCCCCAAAGCAAGCGTCCCCATGCTGAGTCGCTCAGCCAACACTAACTGAATGACATCCATCACCAGAGCTTTGGAAAGGGGTGATGCCTTCCCTCCCAAGGGACTTGCATTTGGGGAGAGAGGACTGGCATCCGTCCGGGTGTCACCAGTGGTAGCGCAGGGCAAGTCTACAAAGTGTGGGGTGCCGGGAAGGCATGGGGTCTGGGCAGGCTCCTACAGGAGGCTTTGATTCCCAGGCTTGGGACCGAGGGTGCTTGCAAGTGAAGAGTGTGAGAGGAGATAAGGAACCTCATTAGGGCAAAGGAATCTTGCTTACAAAGCAGAAACAATCACCCGAGTAATTTTGTTCATGACGTTGCTTTATAGATAATATGGCTCGTGTTCGATTATGATTTTTTTGAATTACCTCAGTCTAAGTTATTTCTCAGTTAGTTTGCCTCTGCTCTATACTTATTTTGGAACAGAATTGTCACCTGGCCTTAGGTGACTGCTCATGAGATGACGTGGTGAGTTGCAAGCCAAGGAGACCCCGCACCTTCTGTCCCCAACAGCCAGGAGCTGCTCTGGGCCGGGTTCCTGCTCCGCAAATGGATAAGGTGGATTATCAAACCTGTTTTATTTCTCCCACCAAAAATACTCTGAATGTTTAATTACTCATGTAACAGACATCCCGTCAAACACTAGAACGGTAAAAAATATCTGCCTGTTCTATTTCCTTGATTATCTCAGTTGGCTATTGAGAGCAACAACGATTTTGAGAGCGGAAACGGAAAAGTTTGGGTGGATAGTGTTGGGAACGGTGAATGCAGCCCTGACAGCCCTGATGAAGGGGCTGCTCAGCCTTGCAAAGAAAGAGGGAGCTGGGTGCTCTCGGAGAAAAACATCCCCCGTCGGCCAGAGCTGTGGACTGGGGTGGACGTGGCACCTGGAGAGACGTGAACTCAGTCCACTCCGGGCCACTTTCTTCTTATCGCTCCGCCCAGACTGTAATTAAAAGTGGGTTTTATTATTTAAATGTTCCACAGGGAAAGGCTTGTCAGCTTTTAACAATGCGTTTGCAGAACAAAGTCCCTCAATGTCATGACTGGAGGACACTGGCAGGACAAGACAAATGAGCGTCAGTAACGGACAAACCCAGAAGGACAAGCTCATGAATCAGGAAGGGCCATTGCCTGGGACAGGGGCGCCATCCCCTCTGGAAGGTTTGGGCTTCCCGACGTGGGATCCACTCTGGGCGCATTGCCCCCCACCCGGCAGCTCTGCCCGGTCGCCAGCGAGAGCAGAGGCCCCATCAAGGCTCACGCTGCGGCGAACAATGTTTACGTTCGCTCAAACCAGAAAAAATTCTCTGTCTTCCTGACAGTGGGCAGACGCAGCACAGACTGGGCGTTTTGAAGTTGAGAGAGGATGCAAAGGGATGCAAATTTGATCAACGGGCAGAGAAAAGTGGGGAGGAAACTCTTGGCGTGATGTAAGAAGCAGCAGCTTGTTTTAAATTTTGTAATTTTCCATTTAGGAAAATGGCTTCAAGGTGCTTAGTTATAACTTTATTTTAAAAAGCCAAAAAAGTAAAAAATGATTCAATATTTTACATAAACAAGTGCGCTCTCCAGAGAGTGCTCATTTTAAATCTTGAGTTATTGAGGCAATTATAATGCTCTTTTTCTAATTTGATTACAGCATTATTTAGGAATTAAATAGTAGTTGATATAGAATATTTAATATGTTATTTGTATTCTCTCACACGTATTTTCCCCTTTCTTAACGTTTTAACTGTTAACTTTAAAGATCATAAATATGTAATTTTGATTCTGTTTTATTGAGTTTTTTTCCTAAAAATATAGTTGCTGACATTCCTGTTTCTTTTCCTTCATTGCTGAAGGGTAGACAATAATTTTCCAGTGCCATTATCTATTTTCAGCTGAGCATCTTGCGTAGAGAATAATAATAAAAATGCCCTCCACTTCATCAAGATGCTGCTTAACCTGGTTTTCATTGTTCTTTTCTTTCTCTGAAATGAAAGATAAAACTAAATGTTGTAGCCTAAGTCCTTGTAAAATTGTCCACCTCGACTCTACCGACCTGTTTTTTTAGTGTTCACATAGAACCAACACTTGTTTAAATTAATTGCTTTAAAGGCCCTCCATCTTCTCTTGTGTGTTGTGACCCCCTTGCCATCCCCAGCTTGAGGTGGGCAGCTCCGCTTTCTGCAGGGAGCGCAGTCAAGGTCGTACGTAGGTTCGCCACATCTGGGCCTGCGAACGGCTGGCAGGCTGGCCCGGCCGTGTGCTGCGTAACCGCTTCCTGTTGGTACCCACGGCGACCAGGCTGGGGCAGGGACAGTGCGACAGACTCCACCCCAGTGCTGGACAGAGCCGTCTGTTCTCGCAAAGGGAGAGGAGCGGAGTAGCGGCAGGAGGCTCAGGATGCAGGGACCAGCTCGCTGCTTCTCCTCCCGTCCCCTGTCGTAGCCGTTCCCAGAGGATCAGGGACTGGCCAAGACGCAGCGTGGCAGCTCCGAAAAGTCCTTATTTCATCATGAAATGTGTGTAAAGAGCACACGCACAAATGTGTGATTAGGGAGTGGGTATAACGTGCTCCCGTACGCAGTTCCCTCCCGGTCTCCACCGCAGTGAAGACACAGCGCGTGCGCACTTGGAGCTGCGGAGCCGGGGCGCCGCCTGCTTCTGCGGTCAGGGTTTCCTTGCTTTCTCCGTGGCTGCGCCGCAGGCGCTTGTTGGCCCAGTGATAGGGCGTGGGCTTACCAGGGCTCTAATCGCTCCGTAGGCAGAACCACACTGCATGCGCGCGCCCTTGTTTCTCTGGCTCCGCGTGCGTGACGAGAGTTGCGCTGGCCCTGGAGCTGCGTCGTCGGCGTTGATGGTTACGCGAATGGGCATCATTGCCGCCACCCGTTCTATTCTGGACAGTCTCGCTGAATAGCACCGCTGCGAACTTCCTTGGACGTGTTCCCTGAAACACATTTTCATGACGTGGCAAAGGAGTGGAATTTTAGGGTCTGGGAATATGTGCACGGAGCACCGGAGTGTCCCATTCAGGTTGGCCACCAGGTTTGCTGGATTTTCCTACCACCCGTTCCAACCCCCCCCCCCCTTCGCAACTCATCCTGCACGAGCTTGCACAGGGCGAGGCAAAGCAGCTTATGAAGTGCGCGCAGGCAACACAGAGTTTATCCTTGGGCTGTCGTTGATTAATCGCCGCATTGTTTGTCGCTCCGCACGGACAGCTGTGAACCCACTTTTGCCCGCCCTGCATTCTGACTCGGCTACGCAGAATGAGCAGAGGAGAAGCGTGGAGCTGAACGGACTTGGGTGCTTCCACCGGCGTGTTTTCAGCAGAATTCTATCGCAAAGAAAGGTTTTATAGATACTTCTTAAAACACGGTGCAGCGAAGCCGCAATAGCACCCAACGTTAAGAAACCCGATCCCCAAATAGTTGAGGAGTACATTGCTAAACGCGGTGAGGAAGGGAGGCAGGCAGAGGCATCAGACTCCCTCATGTCCTAAAGATTACAGAGCAGAAAGTGCTAAAGAGGCAAGATCAGCCAACGCTCCGTGGTACCCAGCTGCTCCGCCTTCAGGTGCAGCTTTGAAACCGAGCAGCGAGCGGGCGCCACGTGCCGGAGCTCACCGGGAGCAGAGGCTCGGCAGAAGCGCAGGTACCAGGGAGAGACCTGCTGGGATCTCCGACACTGAAAGAATCAAGTCGTTCTATAGGACACCTGCGTAAATATACCTGAAGACAGGACAGCTGGAGGATAGGAACCATTCCCCTACAACGTTAAAAAATAAAAATATCAAGGTAACAGTATTTAACAGGCTGCATTAAAAGGAAGCCCAGGGGCGAGCGAGGTGTGGAGGGAACACTGGAGCTTAGTTTCGGGCACGTCCATCGGGGGCAGAGACCAAGAGGTCTGGCTCGGTGACTGTGGAAATCGGAGCAGAAGTGCAGGCTGGAGATCGGGTTGGGGGCCGCACGGTGGGCTGCCTCTCCTTACACAACCGGGGGCTCCGGACACAGTGGTGCGTTCCATCCCGCAGACACGACGTTTTCCAGACAGTTAGTCAGGGAGAAGGGGAGGCAGTGGGTAGAGTCGGGAGGAAAGTGACCCCAGCCTGGTGATTCCATCCATTTTGTTTAGTGGGTTTTTTTTTTTTTTTTCCTCTGGAGTTGTGTTCTGTTCTTTCATCTGGGGCATGTTTCTTTGCCTCCTCATTTTGGCAGCCTCCCTGTGTTTGTGTGTGTGTGTGTGTTTTCCTGTGTGGAGTTGCTGTGTCTCCCAGTCTCGGCGGGGTAGCCTTATGTAGCCGGTGCTCTGTGGAGTCCAGCGGCACAGCCTCCCCAGCCGCCTGCCTGGGGTGCGCCAGCGTGCCCTGTGGGCTGTGTGCATCCTCCCCTTGTAGCTGAGCCTTGGTTGCTGTTTGCACATCAATGGGAGTGATTGACCCGCCCACCCCCAGGCTGATGGACTGTGACGACTGCCCACAGCCACCCATGGAGGAGCTGCTATGCAGCTTCCATGGGGCAGACCTCACTTCCGTGGGGCAGACCTCACTTCCGTGGGGTTAGGCACCTGCTGAGCCCGCCCCTGGAGTGTGTTGCTTGTGGAGGTTGGTGGGATGGTGCTTTGTGGTGTTCTGCAGCTGCCCATCTGGGGCACTGGCTCGGAGACCTCCTGAGAGGTGTAGGTCAAGGTCATTCACCACCTGTGTCTGCCCCGGGCCTCCTGGCCTGAGCTACAAAGCCATCTGCAGAAGACTGAGACATGCGCTGGGCTTGGAGTTTCCCAGGAAGAGGCCAGTCAGCTAACTGAAGCCAGCTGCTGCCGGTGCCGCGCCTGGGGCCACTTAGCAAGGGGTATGTGGCGTGCGGAGGCCAGATGCTGCTCGTTTGAGAGAAATTAGGAAAAGTCCAAAGCATGAGCCAAGACAGGCCATTATGGGAAGCCACTGGAAAGGGCTTGGGTGGGCTCACAAGCTGGGTGGGGCGGGGTCTCAGGGAACGACTGGGGTGGAGCTAACAGCTTGAGCCAGGTTGATGGAGATTCGGTTATGGCTCCCACCTGTGTTTGCAAGGGGGCGGGCTCAGTAGGGGAAGAGTGTTTTGTACCAGCGAGAAAGCCGCTCCTCCAGCTCCGCCCGGAAGCCGGACAACTCACTTCCTGCCCGTGTGTCCCTGGTGCCTTTGGAGCTGCTGCCCCAGCGCTGGAGCTCAGAGCGAGTGAGTCTGAGTGAGGCTCCAGGGCCCTTGGGGAGGGACTGCCTGGGACTTAATCCCCCAGTGGCCTCCATCTCAGCCAGAAGTTATGGGGGCTTCTCCTCCTGGCACTGGAACCCTGGGCTGGGAGCTGGTGTGGGGCTGGACCCCCTCACTCCTGAGGGGGAGCCCTGTAGCCGAGGCGTCATTGCCTGTTTGCAGATGACTTGCGTGGGTGCGGGACCAGCCTAGTCCGCGTCTCTGCCCCCCTGCCAGTCTCAATGTGGCTTCTTTCTCATGTCCTTCATTGTAAGACTTCACTCAGCCCGATTTCAGGGGGCTCTGAATGATGGTGGTTCTGTAGTTCAGTTGTAATTTTGATGTGGTTGTGGGAGGTTCCGCATACCTCTGCCTCCATCTTGACCGGAAGCCCCTTATTTCTTTAATAATCCTCTCCCCCTCTTTCATTTCAGTTATTCATTCCTGGGCCTTCTAGATTGTTGGTGGTGGTGGTGTTGTTTTTGCATCCTCTACATTCTTTTATGTGCCTCTGTTTATTTTCCCCCAAACTCCTAAATCCTGCGGTAGCCTGCCGTAGACACATTGAAAGTAGCCTTGTAGTTGGAATCTTAACTGTCTCGTCGCGTGAGAACTGTGTGCGGTCTCGGCTTTTTTCAGTGTGTTCTGAAGGGAGCATCAGCATTTTTCACAGGCTTACTGCTGCCAGGTGCTGACAGGTCAGGGTTTGAATGCCCAGCCCCTTTACTGCCCCGTCTCGTGAGACGGTGAGGACCACGGTTACCGAGCATTCACTGAGTGAGCGGCATGCTCGTGAGGATCCCACGTGCGTTGTGTTCGGCACTTCCGCGAGGTGAGGGTTGCAGCCATGTCCCTTTTAGGGTGCGGTGCTTCACTGGGGCGAGGGGATGCTGGGGACTCTCAGAGTCGGGGCGGAAGTCTCCGTGGTCGTGTGCCCTGGAAGTTTTACTGCCTAGCAAGCGAATACAACCCCAAATGGTTTTCTTTTCATACTTCTGCCCAGAAACCTGTTACATATTTGTGTTTACACTTTATGTAAACAGGTACGTGGAGTTTTTAAAGAGAAGAGGAACTGTGTGTGTGTATTTATTTTTGGAGCCCTGCGGGGAGCCTTTGAGCGTGTCGTTGGCACCTGTTTTCCATGGTCCTGCCCCCAAGGAGAGCTTTTGTTTATTTCCGACTCCTGGCTCCTGTCCTTCTCCGCGAGCTGGCTTCAGACCTTTGTCTTGTCTTTGAGCTGGAAGAGACGCTCTAAATTATTCTGAATTTCTCTTGTGGCTGATGAGCTATATTGACGATAATGGCTTGATAAAGAAAAGGCAGAAGGTAGAGATCTGGGGGTTGCTTTTTAAGAGTTTTTTTCTTTTTTTTGAAACTGATCAAGAAGATGTTGATTTGGGAAACTAAAACGGGAAGAACGAGAAGGATGCAACATTAATTTTGCTATTTCTTTCCTCTCTTCAGACTATTTATTACTGAATTATTGCTGAGGTGTGTTAACGTTAAATGATCGATTCAGGATACGTAGTCCCCAGAACATAAGTAGGGTTATGGAAATGGAGATACCTAATTGGTGAAGTTTTATTCTCCGATTTTGAAATCCACAAAGTTATTTCAAGTCATATAATATTCAAAAAGTAACTTTTAAAAATCCCTCTCTAGAACTGAGGATGTATGTTAATATTTTATTATACACCCTTCCTGTTTTTGTTCATTGATCTCTGTTGTAGTAGTTCTATAAACTATAGAAGTTAATACTCTTTTTAAAGACTGCCAGAAGTTCTAATTTTCCTTTGCTTTACAAGGAGTTTGTTGATTTTTTTATGTAAGAACACTCTTTTCTCTTCCTTTACTGAAAACGGAAAACATAGAACTGAGAAACAGATGGAGAGGAGTTCGCGGTTCTCGGCCGGGCTCTGGGGACCCCCCCCCTTGCCCCTCCATGTGTGTGCATTTGCAGAGGAAACATTGGGCGACTGTGGTGTTTACCTGATCACTTTGTCGATGGATGGATGATACAGCCTTTTGGAAAAGCCACCTGGCACAAAACAGGAATTCAGAAATAGTTTACTAGAAATGTACAAATGAAGTGGGAAAATGGTAGGGTGTCTGTCGGTGAGTGGGACACGCCGGAGGCCGTCACGAACTACAGATTCTGTGACACAGACCCAGGAAGTGAGGCACCTTCCGTCTTGTCACTGGTGTGGAAAAAACCCGCCCGATGAAGATGCAACACCTGAAAGCCAAATCGGCCCCTTTGAACGTCCCTCCAAGCGTCCGCGTGTTCTGGGAGAAGTTGCGAGGAAGAGTCTCAGTCACAGGATGGCCACCCTGGTCTTACCCCCATGACCTCAGGTCCCGCGGGGCCGCCTCGGAGGAGAGTAGGGGGTGCAGGGGCCAGACTAGGTGAGAGGACCCAGGCCGTCCTTAAAAGAATGGAACAGGAAAATGGCCATCGGAGCCAGGGGTTCAGATGCTGTCTGCTTCAGCAAAAGCCTTTTGTGAGCTTGCGATCCACACTTTACAAAAACTTACAAGTGCACTGTCCGTGGAGAGCCATCACCCGTGCATCAGGACGTTTTAAACAACAAAACCACTACTTAATTAAGGAGAGTCACGAGGAGGTCTGTTTGCAGACACTGCTGGGGTGTGAGGAGGAACACCCCCAGCTGAAATTCATCCCCGCGCAGGCCAGGATGGCGAGGACGTCGTTCCTGGGCCTCACACCTCAGAGGGGAAGCCGGTATTATTGGAACTAATCAAGTTAATAAATGTAGGACTTAAAGCGTTCGAAGAAAATAAAAAGTCAATCCTGGAAAAGTATTGAACTGACAAACTCAACCTAATATGGGTCAGCAAAGGAAATCATCCTTCCCCTGAGCTCAGAGGGTGGAGTAGGGACGAAGCAGGGGAAGTGGGGAGCAGGTGGGGAACCCCACATTGAGGGGTTGGCGCATGCACAGCCCCGAGGGGGAAGGTGGCCTGAGGAGCTGGCCGGAGGGGCCAGAGGAGGGGAGGGAGAGCCGGACCCCGCACTGCAATAGCGTCCCACATTCAGGATTTGCTCATTACTCTAACGGAACAGGAGGATATAGAGTACAACTGAGTTGTACCGGAGGAGAAGAATTTGGGGTGTGATAAGGTCAGATTCACACTCTGAAAAAGTTGCCTCACCTAGAGAATAGGTTGAACAGGGGCTAGAAAAAAATTCGGGAGGCCAGGTGTTGGCAATCGGGGGAAAGATAAAGAGACGTTTGTTTAGCAGGCAGGCAGCCAGAGGGAGAAAAGATGGTGGAATCGGGCAGGACACGTGAGAGGCCCCAACCTGGGTTATTTCTCTGATGTGGGAGGTGATGGACGGGGAGGCGTCCCACATCCTCGATCCAGGTTAGCTTCTAGAGAACCGGGCAGGTGACGCTCCATTCGCTGAGGGACTGAGCAGGTAGGAGAACGTACCTGGTGGTGAACCTGCGGGCTTGCGTCTAGGATGTGCTGACTCTGCCAGCCTTTGAGAAACCCACCTGGAATGTTCTGTGGGTAGCTGGGGATAAGTCCGGTGCTTCCAAGCAGGTTCTTTGTGACGTGTCAATGTAGTGAAACTATGGGTGAGGATGGAACTAGCCCAGAGAAGGAGCCGAGTGGGAGCAGAGGAGGTGGCGGGAGAAGCCAGGCGGCAGCATCTCCTGGCTGTGGGGTGGAGGATGAGACCTCCGGGGCGAGTGACCAGGAGGCGCCCACTCCGTCGGAGAAAACAGAGGGTGCACGGTGCAGGGGGACCAAGAGGGGGAGCGGAGCGAAGTGCGGAGTCAGGGGTGCTGCCACTGCGGAGCCCCAGAGGTCAGGACCAGAGCGTGAGGTTTTGTGACGAGGTCACTGGCGATCTTACACACGGGGGGAGTGTTGTTGCCACCATTCGCTTTTGTCGTGGTGCAAGGGGCGCCCAAGGAGAAAAAACCGATTTCAGTTTTGACTTGAGAAGGAGAGTCCACCCGAGGCCGCCTGCGAGCCCGACAGGCAGAGCACAAACTGAGCCGCGTGGCGGAGCGCGCCGCGGCAGAATTAGGTTAGTCTGCACGACACCCACAGCGACATGCAGCTGCTCCACATGCAGATTTAATGTTTACTGGCTTGTCTCAGTTTCCCTGGTGTGATCAATCTTTGGAAGCTTGGAATAAAAAAAGTCGTTCCCAAGTCCAGCAGATCGAGCGCATCAGAGCGCATGTTCCCCGGCGTGGCTCCGAAGGGCCCTTTCGGGCATCGGCCCAGAAACACAGAAAGCATTGCGGCGGGGTTAGCGGGGGTGGGGCAGGGGCGGCGTCCTGGGACCCTGGCCCCCACAACACTCCGGAGTCTCGTTTTCTAGGTTGGAAGCCTGTCTGTGACAGTTAATAGCTGTGTGACTCTCAGCCAGTCCCAGAACAGCTGTCGCTCTCCGCGTTCCCGTTTGTAGAGCTGAGTTAATAACATGGGCCTCACGGGGCCCCACGTGCGCCCCCGCCAGGTGAGCCGGGGAGGAGCCGGCCCCGACGGAGCGCAGCCGGGTACCACCCACCGCAGTTGGGCCGCATCATCCTCCAGGACCCGTGGGGCCCTGGACCGCAGGTCACCTCTGCCGAGTCCCAGAGGCGGTGGTGCCGTCCTGGGCATCACTAACGTATCTAATTGATTTCATTACCATCCCCAAGTCCTCACGTGCTCAGGTCTCGCCCTGACATTGATGTTCTGCTGCTTTATCAAAACCCTCTTGTGGGAAGTAATTCATATTCACGAGGAGGTAAAATTGCATTTTGCTTTTAGGCCGACCTCATCTGTCTACAGCCAGCTCGGAGCGCAAGTGCCGGAGGCCCCTTAGCAAGCACTCGGCTAGCGACGGTCACTGTATTAATAATTCACTAGCTCAGCAACTGAGTTCTAATGACCTGCTGGTGCAAGCGGTTCATGTTCCCTGCTCCCGTCTGGAGTTTTGATTCCGGACATCCAATATTCACGTGTCCCCAGTTCAAAGGCGCTCTTGTCCTGATGAGTGATGGCTCCTGGAACATGATCCTCCGTGGGTATCAAGGGGTGGATGGAGAAGAGACCGACGTTTAATGAACACCTATTACGTACCACCCACTCGCTGAGTCCACACGAGGGACCTGATTGATGTTTGATAGTAAACCCGTCTTCCAGACGAGAGGGCACTGTCCTGACTCGTGGCCATCCCGTGGGCTGCTTGGCATGACGTTCGGGACCGGTTTGAGCTGCGGGGTCTGGCAGCCATTAGAAGCTGGGGGTGGTTCTGAACTTTTCAGCGTCGATTTTGAACCGTTCTAACTGTTTCACACATTAGATGTTGTGCGCAGGCTAGATCCCCTCAAGGCTTTTCTGACAGGCCCATTTTGATTTCTAGGTGTTTTGGCCCAATATTATACTGGTTATTGGTTTCTTACTGCAGAAATCAATTGAACGCTCTGCTTGTGATCCCACATCTAAGGAGTTAAGGAGTATTTATTTAATCTTGCATCTTATGTAGAAAAGCGAGTTAATTCAAAGTGTAATTTTGCTCCGAGGAGATAGGAATATTTATCAGGTCTAGGCTTGGTTGCCAAATGTTAAGTACTGTTAGGCTTTATTTTCATGTTGATATACATTCGGGAGAAATCTATTATTTTCTTCTAGAGAGTCTGGCATTTGGTGTTTTGTGCCGCGCATGGGCTGAGATTGAAATGCCAAATCGGAGCCCACCCCTGGGCACTTGTTCAGGCTACGAAGGGTCATTGCTTCTAGAGTCAACCTGCCAACAACGGGTCCAAAAGAAAAGTATCTATGAATAGTTGGATGTCTGGGAACACGTGTATGGTAATTAAAAATAAATTTCTCATTTTTATATGATGGCAAAATAATGTATATGCATTGTAATGAAATCAAATAATGTGGACAAGGATGACTAAGAAACTAATCTGTTAGTTTAACTAATCTGTTAGCAGCGGCCCCTCTGTTCAAAGATAAATACTGTTACACTGTTGGTGAAACTTTGTTTCATTTTTCTGTTCGTCTCTCTTCCTCTCTCTAGATTTAGTAGATTCTCTGTGTGCATGCAAACTGTTTTGTGAGTAGCCTTTCTTTCAGTATCAAAATATGGAATATTTTCCTTAATAAATAGAGATAATCATCATCATGCTTAGTGGCCACACAGCATTACATTCCATGGAATGCCATAATCGCCCATATGAATGGATGTTTATGCTCCTAATTGTTCGCTATCACAGTAACACTGTGATAAACATAAAACCTCCTGGTGTTTGGGGCAGCGAGAACAATGGGCCTCCAAATAGTTCTGCTTCCTAAGACCTGGGATCTGTGCCTTCTTTGCTGTCTGACATGGTGGAAGGGACCTGGCAGCCATGATTAAGGTGTGAAATTTATGATGAGAGATTATCTTGGATTATCCAGGTGGGTCCAGTGTAACCACAGCTGCTTATAAGAGGGAGCCTGGTGTCAGAGAAGGGGTCGGGGGCGGGGAGAGGTATTCGAAGAGGAGATGCAGTTGGCTTTGAAGGTGGAGGGAAGAAGCCGAGAGCAAAGGCCTGCAGGCCACCTCTGGAGGCTGGAGAGGAGACTAAGTAAAGAAATAAGCAGATTCTTGCCTCCAGGCAAGAACGCGCAGCCCTGCTGGCGGACGCCTGATTTTCATTCCACAAACCCGATTTAGGGCCGCTGAACTCCAGAACTGTAACACAGGGAGTCTGTGTTGTTTCAGACACTAAAATGGTATAATTTGTCAGAGCAGCCACAGGAAACAACCACGGCGTGCCTCTCTGGATTCCGCTCGGTGGGGACAGGTTCGCCGAGGGTCAGACCCATCTTCCGTTCTTCTCATGTTGGTGAGAGTCCTCAGGATCCCTCCAAAGCTTCCAAAGCACACATTCACCAAGGGGCCTTTCTCTCCCCACCCCCACCCCTCCCCACTCTACCCATGATCTGCTCCATCGACACCAGTGAAAAGCAATCTTTAAGGTTTTTCAAATGAATACGTATTAATCAAAGTTAATGCTTATTAATGCTCAGTAGACACGAGTGTTCATCAAAGTCCAAAGGCATGAGAATCAGCGGGAATCTGGTAGCAAGGCAGATGGTGGGTCTGGGGCGGGGCTACCATCCTGCATTTCTAATCAGTCCCCACTGGAGGCCGGCGCGGCTGGTCCTCCAAGGTCTCGTGGGGAGGCGGGGATCAGACTCCCCATTTCCTTATTTACGGGAGGTGTCACTGAGTAGGACGTGGGAACAGGTTTAGGGGGCAGACAAGTCAAGCCCCAGCTCTGTTCCTCTTAGGTCAGAGAGAGTCTTTTATCTGCAAAACTGGGGTGCCAGTGCACCCACGTTTCATACACTCGGGAGAATGCAGCAACCTGATGCATCTGATTCCTCTAGCACAGAGCTCGGGACTCAGCAACAATAATAGGAATTGTTGTTGTTCTTGTTGTTGTTACCTGTAGCAATTGAGTTCACCGTGTGCTTCCTTCCACTTTCTCTTGGGAGACTCACTTTTTCTTATTGCAAATGCTCCTGTATATTTCTGACATGAAATCTCCCTTTTTTTTTTTTTGCCATTTACTTTGTAATAGTTTCTCCTAATTTTTAAATGTGTTTTAACTTTATACCATCTTGCACAACTGTATGGTCAAATTAAATGTGCTGATTTTTATTATTTGTTCATACTCTTGTTTAAAAGGAGTTCCCGTGTGAAGATTACTTGAAACATGCACTTTTTTCTTTTCTTTAGACGTTAAGTGCCTTACCTACCTGGAATTAATCTTGCTGAAGAGAGTGAGGTAGGGATTCAACTTAATACCCTCCCAAAGATTAGCCAGTTATTCTAACATCATTTATTGAATAACCTATTTTTCTACTGTTTGAAATTTTATCAAATTTTAAATATAAAATATTATCTGTAGTTGGTTCTCTTTTTGGAATATTTTGTTTCACTGTTAGTCCACTTATCTCTAAATTAATACAGAATGTTTACTTGCTCTAGCTTTAAATTATATTTTAATATTCAGTAGTTCAAAGTTTCTCTTTAATATTTTTAATTTTAGAATTCTTACTCTAAATGTGCGGTATTTCTTATAAACTTTGGCAAAAAAATTGTGGAGGTACCTGTAGCCCCTTTTATCTACACTAGCAGCATGAGGATGTATTTATTCCAACCCCACTGTACGCACGCTTTTCATTGAAGAGCTACTTTCCTTGTGCGTCACTCTGACCCTGGCCTTTGGGTAGACGTCTGGGGCAGGTCCCACGGTGGAAAGATTGTTGCAGGAACACTGGCTTCATTCACATTTGAACCGCAGCTGAATGGTAGAGTGAACCTGGAAGTCGGCAGCCACCGCCACGGAAAACCGTGTCCTTCCATCTCAAACCATGCGCCGTTCAGGGTCTCCGAGGGGTTCTAGCACCGGAACCGGCGCCTCTTCGGTGTCCCACTGGCCGTCTGAGGCTCCAGCTGCGCCTCCTGAGATGAACGTCCGGCGCATTGGCTCAGAAACCAGGTTCTCCGCATCCGTAACTCTGGTGAACCGAGGTGCTACAGGCCATGCACGGTTGAGGAAAAAAATATTTAGTATTAGCCATAACTGCTTAAGGCACTGCAGAGAGAGCCAGTTCCCCGAGGGACGTGACGCGTGAGCTACTTAACGGGGCATAAACGGCCACCTCTGGGGCGGGTGGGGGGGGGGCGGGCTGCCGGCGTCATGTTATTACACCCACGCTCAGTATTCTCCGGCTAACAGGCGTCTAAAGGGGTGGTCGCTAGGCAAGACCAGGCCCCCGGGGCAGGAGAGGGTTTCCCTGGCTGTTGGGACGTGGTGAGCCCCAGGATGGGGACCGGTCTCCCTGCGAATGTTCAGGCCTTCGGCTCCCGGCATTCACCGAGGCCCCTTCGGTCGGTGTGAGCACAGTATTATCGTGTGGTTCACACGGAACTGTTTTTCTTAATGATGTCCTCGTAATTGCCTTAACTTCATTTGCAAGATAAAACTGTCTTTTCTTGTGGCCAAGCGAGCAGCATTTGTGTGGGGAAATGGCATTCGAGAATTCCCTTTCCTCTGACTTTTTAGGGACAGAGGGTCTGTTTTGTGGGAGAGCAGGTTTTTGTGCCATTTCTGATGGCATTGCAGGTGGCACAATAGGCCCCATTCATGTTTACCGGGGGCAGCCTGCGGGGGCCCGGGCTGCGGGACCCTCCTTCAGAGGCAGCCACAGGGGCCGACCGGGGCCCCGCAGGCCTGGAGCAGGTCAGTCTGCCCAGGAGGAGGTCTGGTTTCGCAGTGGCTGTTTCCCCGCTAAGAGTTCAGCGTGTTTCTCTATGTGGGTGGCACTTACCCAGTGAACCCCAGGGAGTTCAGGGATGGGCTCCCCTCCCCGTGAACCTGGGTACCTCATGGCCCCCCACCCTGGGAGGATGCTCGTTTTGTTGGGCCAAAAAGCTGGATGGCTGAGCGGTGATCTTTTCCCCTGGACCTCCCCACACGCCTTTGTCCCTGGGGAGGGAAGCACCAGGAAGTGGCCAGCATCCCCTGGACCAGGCCTGCGGCGGCTCTGGAAGAACAGAAGCGGGATTTCTGTATCGGAAAGCCCGGGCGAGTGTCTGGCCTTTCCTGGGCCTGGTGGCCCGCTCTGCGGGCTGGGGTGCTCCAGGACGGTGTCTGTCTCTGAGCCCCAAGTCCCTGCCACCTCCTTTCCGCCTGCTTTCCCTTCCACGTCTGGGTCTTCCCAGACACACACAGGGTCGCAGAGCTCTGTGATCCGCACTGAAGGATGGTCAGTCTGGGTCCCCCCCCCCCCAGGGCCCCCGGTTCCCAGCCCCGAGGCAGACACAGCAAAGCAGGGGAAAGCAAGCGTGGCTTCGGGGGGACCCGGGTGAATGCAGAGCCGCCGGGAAGAGTCTTGTGTGTGAGCCAGGAGAGCCGGACGGGCGAGGGGCGGGCGCGAGGGCTGCGAGGCAGGGGCCTGGGAAAGGCAGGCAAACACCCGCGCGGTGGGGGCACTGAATGAAAGCGTTTATCTTGAAACCACACAAGCCCTGGTGATTAAATTAGGTCAGGCTGGTTACCGCACCGCACAAACCGGGCTGTGACTAATTTCAAAAGGAACAGAAAAGACCCGAAGAGAAAACAGACTGACAGACCCTTGTTTTCCCCTTTTGTCCAATCGAGGCGGCCCAACATCAATAAGTGGGGCGAGAGGTCCTGCTCTGGCAGGAAATGTGTCTCCTCACAGAAGGCAGACGTCTCAGGGACATTCAGGACCGGCCGAGAAGCCCGGGGAATTCTGAGTTGGTCTGAGTCAAAAGCAAGAAGCACTCACAGATGGGGTGCTGCCCCGAGAAAGGGACGGAGGGACCCTCGGGCCCCTGACCAGCCCCTCCCCGTCCATGGTCACGCCAGGGACCTTCTCTGCAGCAGTGTCGTTCGGGGGGTTTCGTGCGAACGCAGGGGGTGTGAGGAGAACACGATGAGACCCCTTTCAGAGTAGCCCTTCGCAAAGACCACTTGCGATGCCGGGTAACATGACCTTCAGGGGCAGTTTCCAGCACTCACTCTGAATGTGAACGTGCAGAGTCGAAAAGTAAAGGGTGTTCAGAACCTAAGTTGGGGGGGGTGGGTGGGAGGAAAATAACACAGGGGGGACCTTTGTTTGGAGGCCACTCTGGGTTTTTAAAAGAAAATTTCACATCTGTCTCTTTCTTGGAAAAAAAAAAATGAGCACAGGATTGGCGAGAGTTTTGTTAACTTGATTTTTTTAAGTCGATAAATCGTTGAATAACGGGCACTGGCAATGCAAAGAAATAGCAACAGAATTACCCGTGGAGATCTCTGATGCCTGTTTCATCCTCGTCACCCAGTAATTAAGTCCATTCTCTTTGGGTTCCAGGGGGAGGAGCCAGTAGCTGGGCCCTTTCCTCCCAGTTTTAAGGGGTTTAAGGCCTTGGGGCCTCTTCCTTGTCAGGGCTTCGGGGCTGTAGGACCTGTTGTTTCCTACCTGGTGACCTCCTGCTGCTCAGGAATCCAGGTGTGGGCAGGGGATGCAGGGCACCTACCCCCAGGGCGACTCTGCTGAGAGAGAGCTTGCCTTTCCGGGACTTTTTACAACGTGCATGTTCTTCCCTCTGTGCTTCGCAGGGTGTGATTTGGAGATGTCACTGAGAGGACTGGGGACAGCCCCTTGGGGGCAGGGTGGTGCTCCGTGTCTTCGAAGCACCAGGTCACGGGAAGCGGAGGGGAGGCAGGTGCCCACAGGGATCCCCTGGTTCTCCTGTGGGGCCTTGGGGCAGGCTTTCCGGCACCTGTGCCCGGAGTCCTGCTGTGGTGAGGACGCGGGCAGCTGCATCTCCTGTCCAAGGAAGTTGCTGGTGACCCTCTGCTGGCTCAGCGTCACATCTCCCGAAACAGCCACCAGAGTTCCCCATATGCCCCCTCGCTCAGTCCTGTTTAACACGGAAAACAGGACAACGGGAGGCGACCAGGCAGAGGCAGGGCGGGCTGAAGGAGGGTGGGCGGTGGGACGGATGTCTCAAAGTGGGCGGCACAGAGGCCCGGGGGCACCAGGGCCCCCTTGGGAAGGTCCACATCCTGGAATTAGGCTCTGTGGTTGGGAAGTCAGCCCTGCCAGTGGAGCCCGAGAGCCGGGGCTGGGGTGGGCCAGAGTGCCTGGGGAACAACGTCCTCACCCAGCTCCGTGACCCCGGGTGGCCAGCAGCCCACCCAGCAAACCCCTGGCTCTAAACCCTTGCGCACACAGCCAGGGCCGATGGCAAGCACTGTCTTGTTCAAGGTGAGCCTTCGAAACCCGTTAGCCGTGTGTCCCTTAGACTTGGCGGGCATGTGGAGGACGGTCCTGTAGGAACCGGAAGCGAACAGGAGGGATAGTCAGGTAGCTGCAACACTGAAGGGTGGTTTGTTATCGTGAAGGCGACGCTGTGTTTCTCACGCCAGGGGCGCCCTGGCCTTGCCACCCCCAGCACCTGCTCCGAGGTTCCTTCTGAGCTGTGTGTTCCGGTGGGTTTCGGGGTCCGTTCAGGGTGAGGGTCTTGAACACACTCAACCTGGACTAGAATTGCCTGTGGGGTGACATCAGGCACTTGGCTCAACCTGTTGGAATCTTGGTCTCCATGTCTGACGCACAGTTCGCACTCAGCAAATGTCGGTTACCGCGATAGTGTAACTTCCAAGACACTGAAGTTTAAATCACAATATTCGACGCTTTCCGGGTTTCAGCTGTAACTCTTCCCACCGGGTCACAGTGTTGCTGTTAGGTGTGTGGTGCTTCCCGGAGCAGCCACATTTATTTACCTCTTTGCGTCTGGGTCTCAACACGGGCCGGCACTTAGAAGGTCAGCGGGTGGCTGAATGGGCGATTGGCTGGATGGAGGAAATAAAAGTTGTTTTATCCTGAGAGATTTATTGTTTAGTCGAGTAATTGCTACGCTTTTAAAAGGTTCAGCAGAGTTTCAGAGGAATGGAAGTCTTTAGACACACTTTCAAAAAATCAGCTTGGCTTGAAATGCTCTAAAAACCTCAGATGAACCTTTCAACACACCAGCAGCCCCGCTCTCCGTTGATCGAAAACACTCCGCGCTCTGCACCGCCCGGACGCACGGGGGTCCTCGGGACGCGCGTCTGGCCTGGGTTCGCTGCGCCCTCAGACTGGCCCGGCGTTTTGAATCGGGTCCCCACGGCTGTCCGTCGAGATGCATGAGATGTGTCTGTCACTTGGATAGCTCTCAAAGAACAGGAACTGGTGAAATGTCGCACCGGGCCCCCCCCAGATCTCCGGGGAAGTGTGCGTTCCGCTGCCTCACCGTGTTTGCCGTCGTTACCGCCGTGTTGCCCCGAACAGCAGTTCCGTATTTAACTCTGCTTAGAGCTGCAGCCCGTGGTTCCCAACTTCAGATCGGACTTTATTCTAATATGTTCTGTTTTATGTTGATTTCCTGGCCCGTCGTGGAACAGATATTTCCAAAGAAATTATGTTTCAGAATGGCTATCGAGTGTCTCCGCCTCGTAAAAAAAAAAAAAAAAAAAACACCCTTTGCTGGTCAGTGAGATGGGACCTGACAGGAGTTTGGGGGTCTGCACTGCTGGTCGGGCGCCCTTTGTTGTCCTGGCTCTGTGAGCCCTGGACCTCTGACCTTGGACAAAAGAAAGATGTGTAAGTGTGCTAAAAAATGGGGCCGTTTTCAATGGAAGCCCCACATTCGTGCATAAAAGTACGTGAATCCGCAGTGCCCCCCCCTTTGGCGGGTTTGCGTTAAGTTGAACGGAAGGACGTAACCGGCAGTCGCATAAAGAAATGGACCTGTAACGGCCTGCAGAAGCCCCGCCCGCCCCGCCCCAGCCCCTCCCCCTGGTCTCCCGCACCCCCGGGGGAGTCCTGCAGCCTCCTCCCTGTTTCAGTTTAGAGTGGCGAGCGTCTTCTCGGGGGCGTCTGTGTGTCCGTTTGTTACGGGCAGTTGCGATCTGTTTCACTTCGCTGTTGCGTGTGAGTCCGTGGAGGCGGATCGCAGACAGGGTTGTTTACTCTGCCGGGATGAGCAGTTGGCGTGTTTCCAGCTGTTTCTTCTGCTTTGCTCTGTTTTGTCTGCCGTTTCAAATAGTGCTGCTCAGAACATTCTTGGGCACGCTAGATGGTTCAGGTATCTATGCATTTCTGCCAAAAAATGCCCTCAGGAGTAGAACCGCTGAATCGAGGGTATGCCTAGGTTGAAACGTACTGGGTTCTATCACTTTTCCCAAAAACGGTGGAAGCAATTTAAGTTTCACCAGAAGTGAGCGTGAGTTTGAGCGGCCCCGCCTTTGATGGGTTGACCTTCGCCAGCCTTTGGTTTGTCGGGCGCCTTTTCCTGCGTTGGCTGGGCTTCTGGGTATTTTCTTGGCGGCCAGCTCCTCCGGATGGAAATTCACCCGCGTTTCTGCCGCACCGGTGCCTTTTTCCAGGGCCGTGCAGGGCGACACCGTAGTTTCTGGGCACGAGGCCTGTGCTACGCGCTTTATGACCATCTCCTCCTGCTGGGCGCTTTGACCTTAGGGACGCTGTACTATGTATGTCTTCTGATGAACTGAAGTGCTCATTTTAAAGCAGTGCATTTTAAAGTATCACTTGTCCTGTCCATACGTATTTGCGTACATATGTTTCTGTGCCTATCAGTTTAAATCTAGCACCCTCCGGTGCTGACTTGTGCTAATCAAAATTTACCCCCCCCCACCCTGCCAAAATGTATCCACATAATATAGCACAGCTTGTTGAAAAGCACTTCCTCTCCCTGCACTTGGAGTTGCTGCTGTTCTAAATCAAGGGAACATCGTCAGGATTCAATTGAGAAACAGCAGACACGTACACGTTAAGATGCATCATATGGATTTGCTCTGTGCGTTGTTGGAGGCTGGGCCAGCAGTCAGCGCGAGACTATTGCTTCTGTTTCCAGGGCCTGGGCTGTCAGTCAGAAAGGAAAGGCGGGGCCTGGGCTGTCAGTCAGAAAGGAAAGGCGGGGCCTGGGCTGTCAATCAGAAAGGAAGGGTGGTCATGCGGTGGGGCAAATCATGTGACTTTGGATCCTCTGGTGGGGCTGGGGGAGGGGTGTGGGGGTGCTGAAACCCACGCCCGCCCCCCCCCCCGCCACCTCCAGGCCCCCCTTCCATGGTGGGTGATCTGCAGATGTGGGCCCCCTTTGCCCGGAGCTGACATGCCCTGACCCAGGGGTCAGGGAGCTGGCGGAGAGGCTAGAGGGGCTGCAGCAGGTAGAAGACCGAGTGCACGCGGTAACCTCACCTGTGCTTCGTGCCGACCTGGTGGAAAAGGTCAGATGAAGGAGGCAGGTGGAAGTGCAGGTGCTGTAGGTATGCACACTCTTGTGGCTGCTGCTCCCGCTGGATGGAAGTGGGCCCTGCGGGGAGCAGGCTGGTTTTGGAGACAGGACTGGTTTGTTGGAGGGGAAGTGGCTAGAGGGCTGGGTGCTGGAGTCAGACCTACCGAACTTACCATCCGATGCTCACAGGCGACATTCTCCTCGCAGCTCAAACGCCTTGGGCTCGTGTTGTTTCAGAGTCCCTTCCCGCTGTAAGCGGCTAAGCAGCTGAGGCAGGGGGCCTGGCAGGAAGGGGTCTGAGGGTCCCAGAGAGATGGGAAGGGGGAGGGTGTCGAGGAGGAGAGTGACAGGGGAGGGACCGGTCAGCCTGGACGGCACGGAAAATGGAAGCCCAGAAATAACTCGCGGGCCTCCCGACACGGCGTGGTCCAGGGCTACAGAAATCTGGATTGTGGAGATCTGTTTTATTTCCTCCCTTTTTCCCTTTACATTTAAATTCACAGAAGGTGCCTGTTCAGGGAATAGTGAAAACTGTGTTTCTAGGGCAGGCGGGGACACGGAGGTCTGGGGCGGAGTCTACGGCAGCCTCGCCCTCTTCAGAGGGCTCTGCACTGGGCCTTCGCTCCACTTCCTTTCCTCTCCTTGCTGTCTGTTTTCCTTTTCCTTATTGTTTTTATTTCCAAAAGTATTTTAATTTAAAAATACAAATTATATATATTTTTTGTAGGGTCAAGTCCGTTATTCACTTCTTCATTAATGTAATTAGAAACAAAACAGGAACCCAAGTCAACCTGATCGGTCGGGACAATTGGACAACTGGTAGGGAGTCTTCCCTCCCCGACCCACCCCCTGGGCATCGCCCCCGAGGTGTGGGGGAGGCCCCCCCAGCGTCAGGCAGCTGGGATTCTGCACAGGTCGAGCGCCGTGAACCCAGAATTGAGCTGACCCGCCACCGGAGAGGTGGTTCTTCATTTTCTCCTGTTCGCAGTCGTCTGGGGAAACTACCCCGACCGGGTGCACTTGAGGAGATGTTGCCTGGAAAGTGCAAATACTTAAGAAACAGTCTTTGTAGGAGCTACAGCTAATCATATTTTCAGATTTTAAAATTTAAAATAGCTTCTGTCAAATATGCAAGCCACCTCTCTCTGACCCCAGGTGTCTATTTCTCTCTATTGCTCCAGTAGGTTTCGGCGGCCTTGGCGGCCAGCCGAGGGGTCCGTGTTGGGCATCGGCATTTTAAAAGCGGCCGTCCGTGCAGCATGGCTTTCGAGCAGCTGAGGACCTGTCCCCGGGTCCCCCCTGTGCTGAGTCATCGGCCACTTTATCCCCACTCTTTCCAAAGGTCCTTCAGCTGCCCGAGGAGCTCAGAGACAATCGCGGAGTGTGCTGGGCTGGGCCCCTTCCGAGTTCGCCTGTTCGGGTTCACGCATGCGGTGCCCTGGGGCAGAGGCGTGGCCCGGGCACGGTGGCGGCTCTGCGGGCACAGGTCTGAGAGTGCAGGAAGGACAGACTCCCTCAGGGAGGCGGCGGTTTTTCCGATTCTGGTCACGTGAGCGTGTCATGGTTGGTAGGGGCCACGCAAAGGCTGGGTGCCCGGTCTCACACCCTCCTCTTGTCCGTGTTACCTGGTGGGGCGTGGCCCTGCCATCACCTGTTGGACTCGGAGGACCGTCTCCAGTTTGGCGACGGAAACAGACAAGACGCTCCGCAATCCTGGTGCTCGGGCGTTTAGGCATAAACCATTAAAATACTGTTAATGAGAGGGTTCACCGCAGAGCGCTGGACGCCAGTGAGCTCAAAGTCCCTCGAAGCTTTGAAACGATGCTTAAACTTTTATATTGCGAAGAAGTCGGATTTGGCCAAAGGTGACTGTCACAAGGAACTGACACACAAGGCATTTTTGAATACCAATAAAACAATTAATCTGAGAAACTTACTTGACTATGTGTCAGAAATGTTTTCGCACCTCTGAGTTGATGGGGGAGGGGGGTGTGTAACAGGGAGGTGAAAGAGAAAAACGGGCGTCCGGGGTAATTTTGCGACAGTGTCCATTCCCAGTTTAAGATCGTCTCAGGGCAGACTTCGGTGCAGGTCGGCGGGGTCCACCCTGGGAGCATCGCCACGCTGGAGGAGAAGGGCCGGTGATGAAGCCTACCGAGCGGAAGGCGGCCTGTGCTTCCCGCGGTGTGGTCCCCACCATCGCCCCTGAGGCCAGGGCCTCCGCCGCCGCCTCCTCATTCTCCGCAGAGGGTGGGCGGGCACGGTGCCAGCTGGACAAACACTCGTGAGCTCGGTGTGAGTCGTGAGCTGCCTGACCAGGGACAAGGGTGCTGTAGCCTTGGAGCTTCGACCTCTGTGACGAACAGCCAGACCCAGACGGCTGCTCTGATTTATACGTGGTAGCCATGACTACTTTTCACCCAAAGTCTTTATTTTAAAACGTTTGAGTAAATATCTGAGAGTAAGAAGATGTATGATGGTGATTAGTTAGGTAACTTTTGTCATATTTAATATATGTCTCCTTTCCTGAAGATGACAAAGTGAGAATTTCATTATTTTGCCTGCAATAACAGATTTAGGGTTTCTACAATTCATCCGATATGTTTTCTGCTACAGCTGAATTCAGGGGGCATTTTAAGTCTCCTGTAGTCTGGGCTTGTGCAGTTTAGGGCGCCTTTGTTCAATTATTAGACATGGGTTGTTTGGGGGTAATTTGGCTTTATTTCTGCTGTTTCTTTATTATGACATCTGGGCTTTAGAAATGGCTGAAATTAAATAAGGTTTAGACTCAGGTGACAGAGGAACACACACAAAAAAAAACAGAGGGTACTGGGTAGGGCCTTTAGGTGGGATTTATGCAGGAAACAGACTTCAGTGAACTGCATGAAGTCATTGCAAGTTTTTTAAGCTTAACAACCAGTTTTGCCTGCTACGCATTCGGCACCGTCTGAGGCCCTCCATGGAGACCGTAGCTTGGGGAAGCTGATGGGGCAAAAAGAGATGATGTTGTGAATAAGATTAGGAACGTTTATGAATGTGCTGGTAAATATTCCCCTCAGTAATTCTTAGATGTCTAAGAATTCTTAGACTCAGCCTTTTTGGCACGACTGTTTTGACTCCAGAAACTCCTTCCCCCAAATTCAACCATGAGGTCTTCAGCCTTTTATGCTGTTACTGCCCCGCGAAACTCCCGGCGGACGGCGTCAGGACGCCCCTCACATCGCGGTGTCGGGGTCCCAGGAGCTGGCAGTCCTGCCCGGCCCCTCCTATTTCCTGGGCTCCAGCGCTGGTCCTGTCTACCCCTTCTGGGAGCCTCCGAGGGGCCCCGCTGGGTGAGCCGGGGGCGGGGGCTGCCCCTGACGTACGTGGCCACGAGTACAGGGTGGTCTTTAATAACGTGGGCAGTTTTCCCTCAGATTAAATAGCCGCATCAGCGTGCCTGCGTGGTCGAAGCACGGTGTGCAGGAGCGCTCGGCTGCACCTCACCAACACAAAGCCAGCGGCGACCCCTTGGCAGGTGTGAGGATGTGTCTGGGTGTGTGTTTGAAGATTCCCCCCCTTCTTTATGCTGAAGGCATTTTTGTAAAAATTCAAATTCTTGAACATTTAAAGTGATATTCAGGGCCTGCTTCTTCCAGGTGACGTAGTTTTCACTTTCCAGTATGACTGTTCAGTTTCCCCCAATGTGATGTAAGGGCGTAAAACGCCTTCCAGCCGATCTGTTCTGTAACAGCAGAATCCGACCCCCCCCCCCAGCAGCCTGGGGGTCCGGGGGTCTGAGCACCTTGCCAAGGTACGGAAAGCAGCTGGCTGACGCACCGAAGCCTGGACTCGTTCCCCCATCGCAGGGCTGAGTCACGGGGATCCAGGCCAGGTCGGGCCACCCTTCCTTCCGTCTGAACGGTGCTGTTGGGCCACATCCGTCCGTGTCTGGAAGGCTGATTGGGCAGCAGCTTCTTCCTACCAAGCTGGCCCTCATTTTGCCTGGTCACTTTATTGCAGATGTAGTAAATACCATTCAAGCAACCACTAGAATTTTAACTCGAAGAATGCGGACCGGAGAGCCAGGTGGGCCCAGGGGGAACCCACGAGAATCCAGCACCCGGCAGCGATGAATAGGCTGAACCGATCAGACGAGATCTAAACCTCTGTAAATAATAGCGAAAGATAGCAAATCTCGTTAAAAGCAACTTCAACCACTTAACAGGCCTATGAGGTTTCCAAAAAAATTGATGTGCGTCTGTATCTTTAACCAATATTAGGATAAGCTGGAAGGTTTCGAACGTGTCACACAAAACCGGAAACGAAATTAGTCAGCCCTCCCAAAACTTCATGATTAAAGCCAGACTTCTGAGGATTTGAAGCACCAAGTAATCGCTGAAAAATACCCATTTTGAGGGGATATTTGCCCTCATATGGATGTATTACTGATAAACAAAGCAATACTACTAGTAGGTTTGATTTATGAAATAGTTGTAAAAGTTCGTCTATGTGGTCGAAAACCAAGCAGGCATTTAAATCTACTTTCTAAATACCTTTGATTAAAATACTGCGTATAGTATGATCTGCTCGGATTGCATGCCCGCCCACTGCTCATTTCTTCCCTTTGTTTTGTCTCGTGAAGATAAGCCTGAGTCTGGGGTTACTTTTTTAAAGAAAGGAATCCTTTCTAAGAAACTGTTGGAATATTTTAAAAAGCCGAGAGATGACTAGGAGGCGTGTGTTGTATCCATAAGGATTTTGCATCTCCCTCTAGCAATGGGTCGGACTTGTTTGCGTACACCGGTTGTGTACGGCCTAAAACATCACGGAGAACGAGTAGACAGAACTTACAAAGCCCCCAAATAGATCCTGATGGGCAGCGACTGCTCCTCCCACTGAAAACAAAACAAACAAACAAAAAAAACCACCATAATTTTGCCCAACACACTGTTCTCTGGGTGCAGAAGGAGAGCCAGCCTTGGAAGAGGCGCCCTTGTTCGGATGCTGGCTTTTTCTGGGACAAGCCTGTCCTCTGAAAGATAAAATGGTCTGTGACCTTTCATCCCCTTGCCCCCCAAGTCCTTCCAGCAGATGGATCCAGAACTCGTTGGTGCCCTGACAGTGAGGGGAGCTTGTTAACAGGAGTTTGCTGCCCGTGCCCAGATTCAAGCAAGTGTTCTCAGAAGTTCTGTTGTGGAATTTCAGATTCAAAGTGGTATTTGGACATAATTCCAGAGATGGGACCAGCAAATAAGTGAGAAGTAAATAAAATGAAATAAGTAAAGTAAAATAAAATGAGGAGCCTGGCCCTCAGAACATGCAATTCTCCCTCCAAACAAACTCTCCTTACCGGCGATCTGGCTCCGATTACGTGTGCGGAAGGAACAGGACAGAGCGGAGGATCTGGTCCAGATAGAAGCACTTGGAGTGCTGCTCGTAACTCGGAGACTGGGCTCCCCCGTCGGATGGAGCCCATTAGACACAGCCGGGAGCAGTGCACAGTGCGCGGATTAGATGGCTTTGCTGTAACGCACATGCAAAAACGTATTTTTCACATACAATCTACAAACATCGCGGCCGGGCAATTGGGTGATGCCGCCAAGAAACCAGGGGGCTGGCAAACTTACGGTGGATTGCCATGGCTGGATTCCGCACTTCAGACACAATGGACGTTTAACTCATCCGATGTCTTTTTCTAACTGGAGACAGGTTGGCAGAGGGGCGCTGGGGTTCACACGCGCTTTCAGTCGCTTCCACGTCCGCCGCGTTTCGCAGGCTCCCGACTCGTGGACTCTTCTCTAAAAACGAACACAGAGAAATTGCCACCTTTGACCAATTTGCGTTTTCATTCCTTTTTTGGGGGGAGATGCCTCTCCAGTAATATTCCATTGAAGTCAGATTTCATGTCCTATTCCCACGTGATGATTTAAATGCAATTATAATGATGGCAATTTAAAAAAAATAAGACATTTTAGTTAATTTTGTCAGAGGGCCAGGTTAACCTCACACTTTCAGGGGTGTTTCCTGAGTATTGTAGTCCATTACCTTCTGTAGGGTTCTACCCCTGAGCTGTCGTCACTGGTGGTGAAGGCATCGAGCAGAGTGTCGATGGCAGCGTCCTTGTCATGTTCATGAAATCAGAGGGAAGTGCTTGATGGTCCATAACGCCCTTACTGTAGCTCATTCTTAGACAACTCCTATACTTAGAAAGTTTCCTTTTATTTCTAGTTTGCTGGAAGTTTTTGTGTTTTTACTAAGCCCCTTTGCCATCCCTATTTTCCGTACGCTCATAGGTTCAACAATGTTAATCCATCTTGTAGTTCTGAGAGACACTTAATGGTAGTGTCCTCATCCTTCATAGAGCACGGTTCCGTTTGCCAGGGATGGGTTAAGAATTTGTGTATCCGCCTTCATGAATGACACTGTCCTGCTGTCCTCTCCTTTGTCCCCGTCAAGCTTTGGCCCTGACCCTCAGGAACCAACCTGTGCAGTCTCTTCGCCTCTTGCCTCCCAGAAGAGGTTGTAGGAGTTCAACACTGTTTTTAATTTCCGAGTTTTAAATGTCTGGTAGACCTAAGAGTGACGTCATCGGAGCCTGACCTTTGCTGTGTTTGTGGTCATTTCCTTCTGACCTATCTTACGGTTCACTAATTCTCTCTCGTACATGTATGGCCGGATGCAGCTGACAAGGTTTTAATTCCAGTTATCACAGTATTGACTCTATAATTCGTTTAGTTATTTCTCAGATCCTTTTTATAGTTTCTTGTTCTCCTCAGTTATTTTCATTTCTCATTTCTCTCCCTAAACATGATCAGCATATCCGTTTCAATACTTCGTTATTCGACAAATTCTAGCAGCACCTGGCGGCAGATCGGTTTCTGTGCATTTTCCTTCTGGCATGTCCCATATTGTCATATTCCTCCGAGAGCTTTGTTATCTTTGGCTGCTGGCTAGTCATTGTCCACAGAGAATTATTTGCAGTGTTCACCAAGGTCAAAGAGAGAGTTTGCTTTCACTTCTTCCAGCTTCTTGGGGATGTTAAGAGTTCGGGCAAATTCAGATCACTTGGGCAACTTCCGGTTGTGTGGTCCATGCAGGATTGATACCTTTAGTGGGCAAAAGCATATAACAGCAATGTGTTGTCACTACTGCACAGGAATATTCCCCCTTCTCTTTCTTTCATTTATTTTCCTTTATCAGCTGTGCTCAATTTGAAGACAGCCTTATACGCCATTCCTGAGTGCTGGGGTCACAAAGAGAGTTTAGATAATAGGTAACCTCTTGGGGTCCCAGGTTAATTTTGGGAAGGTGTTTATAACATCTCATTATGCGGATAATCCTCAGTAAACATTTCTCAATTGTTTAGTCTGTCTAGTGGTCTCCCCGGTGCTGTAAGGACAGTGCTTTTGTCTTGGACATTTTCCAATAGGTTGGTTGTTTGCTATGGACACTGAATATGTTTGTACTCTGCGTAAGACAAGGGGCTAAGTGTGTGTATCCAAAGATCTTTCAGACCAAACCCTTAAGGAACTGTTTTGTTTAGTTGGGGAGGAAGAACATGTTGGAATAAATGCAGCAATGAGATGTTGAAGCAGTTAAGCGAGTGGATAAGCTGAGTGTAGATAAGGGGGAAATGTCTTAGACGCCAAGAGCTCCAAAGCCATGAGAATATTTAATCGTTTTGCAAAAACTCAGCGCTTCCCCAGTGATGAATGATTATTTTTCACTGCTGGCAATTTAGTAATTATTTCTACCCATAATTACTGAGTAGAAATTGAATCACAAGCGGGAGTCTAATTTTTATTCTACGATGCTCTCCATGTTTTCAGAAATAGTTGTCTCGTTTTTCCTCCCAGGATTAACAGTTAATAGGTAATCTTCAATGTCGCCCTGTTCGTGTCTCCTGAGATTATTGGATGTGAATAACTCCTTCTAAACAGAACTCTCCGGGTAGAATTCCTCATCCTTTGCAGCTCCATGGGATGACGCGTCCCAAGGGCGCTGTGAAGTCTGCGATGGCGAGAACGGAGCCCAGACTTCCTCAGCCTGGGAGCATCCGGGTGGTGACAGTGGGTGGTGACTTCACTGCTCCTTGACCCTCTGGGGAAGGGCCAGTCTGGGCCCGGTGATCTCACCCTGCAAGAGCCTTTATGGTTTTAGGGTGTGCATTACAAATGAAGGAAGGCAAGCTTTCATTGTATTCTCACTTGTAATAAAGTAAACAGTTAACAAAGCAAAGCAAATTGCGTGTGGGTGAGGTTCGGAGCGTCTTCTCTGTCCTTGCCGGTCCGCCTGTGCATCCAGGGCTCTTCTGATTTCAATCGCGTCATGAGCTGTAACGCCGAGCGCTCGAGTTCCAGAACTCAGGTTCCACTTAGCAACCGCAAGTTGCGTGTTGTTGAAACTTCGTCGAACTCGCTGGTGGTGCAGCCTTCCTTCCCCTGCGCTGACCTGCGGAGAGGCAGGCTCGATGGGTGAGCGGGTCAGTGCTCACCTGCCCCAAAGGTGCACGATTCTTAAGTAGTGAGGTCACGGCTGGATCATCGTGGGCCCCAGTTTCTCTCTGCAGATGTTTGTAAAGCTTCAGACGATGTCTCTGTGTAATAGGAAGAACATAAAAGCTAAAGGATGACTTGATTTTAGTTGTTCCTGAGAGTCACATGTATTGTCGAAGCAGGGTACAACCATCTGGGGAGCACTATTACGTGGCCAGTGTAACCGGCATTTGGCTAGAACACACTTCAAGTTCTTGGGACAGGGTCCAGTTGCTCTGCAGATTTAGATCGCTGCGTTACCGACGTGTGGAAAGAAGACAGCAGCTGGTTAGACGGAGTAAGAATTTCACTGGATTTGAACCCTGCTGAGGGCCAGGCAGCTTCAGGCAAAGGCCCGCTCACGAACACTGCTTCTGCCGTTCATTGAAACCGCAGAACACAGGGATGTCTTCCCGCAGACCTGAAACCCTCAAGAAGCTCCCGTGACAGCTCCACGCTGGGCTGGCTGCAGCCAGAGAACCACACGCGTCATATGATTTCACTTACGTGTGGAATCCAATGGACACACTCAACCAGCAAACAAAACAGAAACAGGCTCGCGGATACAGGGAGCAGGCTGACGGCTGTCAGAGGGAAGGCGGGTGGGATCTGGGTGAAAAAGGTGAAGGGATTAAGGCAAAAAAATAAACCCCCCAAACTCTCATATAGTACGTGATTACCAGAGGGGACGGGAGGTGGGGGCGGTCGAACAGGGTGGAGGGGCCGCGTGGGGGTGGGAGGAGACCAGATTAGGGACGGCGAGCACGGAGTGCGACCGGCGGGCCTGAAGCCTGTGCGATGTTAGTAGCCAACGTCACCCCAATCAATTCAGTAAAAATAGAAAAATTAGGCTGGTTGACAGTCATTCTCAGTGCATCAATGGGGTTTCTTGATTGCATTATAAAATGTGGGGAAAAGTAACTTGAAATGATTTATTAGCTGAAACAACAACAGAAGCAAAGATAATGAAAGGTAATGCCAAGTATCCTGTTGAAAAGATTGTTTCTTTGTCTATGTTTCTTTCATTTGAGACTTTCAAAGATGTTTACACCCAAAGACAGAGCTGGGATAGTCTCCGTATTTTCTTTTCAGAGTGTCGTCGAAGGGTTCAGCAGTAGGTCATGTGTTACTTTGCATTTGTAGCAAAGATGCAAGCCGCACATACATTACGGAGAGTGGACATGCAGATGGCCCCTCTGAGAATTGGAAAACATTCCAAAAATTCTGCCTGAGGTCACACCCTGTCTGATTAAATCAACAGCAGCTCTTTGTGTGTATGGCTTTATTTTGTTAAAAATTTAATCTTTATTGTGTTTTTCCCATTACCTTTTAGCCGTCTTGTGCCCCCTCCACCCCCCAGCCTTCGCCCCATGTGCCTAGGACTTTGAATTCTTAGAGACCTAGGAAACCTTGCAACATCACTCAGGAAAACGGGACAGTTTGGCTTTGGAGGTTTCAGTCCGGTTTGACCGTGTTTGCCGGAGACCATGCCGGCTGCCGGCCGGAGGCGGTGAGCGCACAGCTGCACCAGGAGTGTGAACGCCGTTTCTTCCGATGATGCCCTGTCTTTGCGGAGCCGGGTGTCTGGCTGCTGTTGTCGCAGAAGCAACTGCTGTGAGACACCACCGGGTGAGGTCCTCTCCGATGTCCAGGTTCGAGAAGTCATGTGCTGTCCCTGCATGCTGCCTGAGTCGGCGACTGTGGCTCTTTATGGATGTAACAAAAATATCACCAGAACCGAGAGAACCGTCACGGTTAACACTCTGGGAAGCTTCTCGTGCCCTTGTGATCCCACCGTCCTCCTCCGCCTCGTCCCCGCCCCACACGCTCCCTGGCAACCGCTCAGCTGCAGATCGGCTCAGTTGTCTAGACCCTCGATTTTCAGCCCTTTTCATCTCGCGGCCCATAAACCAGTCACAAAAATCCTGTGGCGCACCAAAAACTATCTTTGCCTATGTGACCCCCACACACAAAAACGGGGGGTATGATTCCAATTCATTCGCACTGGAAGGCTATTGTTGTGTTGGCTGCGGTTGGTTTTTTATTTGACAATCTAAGGGGAAAGAGGTCAGTGCCCCCGACTGAATAGTTGGGTATTGCATGTTTTAGAAATTCTTGTGGCGCGTGGGTTGAAAATCGCTGGTCTGCACGTTTGTGTAAATGGAATCATGCGGTCGAGCCTCTTTTTGCTGGGTGTCCAGCATCTCTAACTGAGTGGGGTGGTTCTGGGACTCGCCCGTGGTGCGCGCATCAGTAGGTCAGTTTTCATCGCCGAGCAGCGGCCGTCGGACGGAGAGGCCACCGCCAGTTTACCAACTCACCTGGTGATGGGTTTCGGGTTGCTTCCAGCTCGACACGCGTACGAGTAAATTTACAATAAACATGCATGGACCTACGATTGCATTACTCCGAGTAAATAGGAGAGGAATGTTTTGCGGAGTATGTTTAATTTTTAGGACACTGTCAAAACGCCCGCCAAGATGGTGCACCATTTTCCACCCCTGCAGGCCATGTTCGAGAACCCCGCCCCTTTGCCAACACCGCGTAGCGGCTGTCTTTTTAAATGTTAGACGCTTCAATATGCGAGCGCAGCATCTTGCTGAGGTGGTAATTTGCATTTCCGTAACACCTGATGATGTGTAGCGTCCTTTTTTTTTTTTGTGCTTACGTGCCGCCTATAGGCCTTTTTTGATAAAGTGAATGTTCTAATTTTTTAATTTTAATACTTGGCTCTGTTTTTTTGGTTAGGTATTTTTTTTTCTCCTTATTAAATTCTAATGGTTTTAAAAGTATATTCTGGACCCGAATCTCTTGTTATACCCATGGTTTGCAAGTATTTTCCGCCTTCTGTACTTTCCATTTTCATTCCCTTTATACTGTCTTCTGAACAGCAGAAATTCTTAATTTTGATGAGGCCCAGTTTATTTTTTTATGTCTTGTGCTTTTGGTGTTTTATATACAAACTCTTTGATTAACTCAAGATTACATAGATTTTTTTTCTCCTATCTTTCCTTTTAGAAATTAGCTCTGACTAAGGGCTGGCCTCAGGGGCTTTGACAACATCACCAGGAAATTGTCTACCTCTTTCTTGTGACGCTTTTCCTTATGCTTTAGCCTCATTTTTCTCCTTTTTGAAATGGATTTCTCATCATTATGCAGCCAGAAGATAGAGCGGCGGACAGCCCCGCACTCTGTCCATGCGTGCCGCGGCAGGAGCGGGAGCAAGGGTCTTTTTGGGGGAGTCTGGAGGAAAGGGCTTTGCCTGGGTGCCCACCTGTAAGCCAAGCCTTGTAGCCGGAGGGTGGGGCCCTTTGCCGGAGCTGGGCATCATGCCCACTTCTGGGACTCTGTCTGGTGGCTCCAGCGATTCCAAGCAAACCCAGCAAAACATGAAAAATGAGCCATTCCCTGCGGAATTCTGGACGGGAAGCATCTCCGCACCACTGGCCCAGTTTTCCGAGTGGATCTTGGCTCAGCGAGTTCAGCCCCGGGTGCCAGCTCTGCCTGCAAACATAGGATGCAGCCCCGGCCATCCCTCAGGACCCAGGTGGACACACACAGTCCTGGGCCTCCTGGGGACTCTTAAAGCCAACACACAAATTAGATGTTTCCATCGCTGCCAATCGGCTCTTGATAGACTGAATCAAATTAATGAGTGAATTCAGAAGCATCTCAGGACTGGCTAGCTCCCCTGTCTCTCATCCACTCATTCGCCCCCAAAGTCAGCGGAACAAATTTAAAATGTGAGCAGTAATAAGGTTAGTTCTGCTCAGTGTGAAGGGACCAGACCTCACGGGGCAGGGGTGGTTCTGCACCCTTGGAGGCTACTCTCTGGTTGTCCTTGGCCTTTGTGGTCTCTGGGTGTGTGTGGGGTTGGGGTGGGGGGAGGGGGTCTCTACCACTACCCCCCGCTGGGCTCACTCAGGGGACGGCTTCCTTCTCCTCCAACTCACTCTCAGGTGCACGGCTCTCCTGTGGGCTCCAATTTATAAAGAAAAATAAAATAACGTAGTTTTAAGTTCAGTACAGGTCCCAGTAAATTTATAAACCGGCAAGCACATCTATAAACTCTCTGTACAGCGCGGAGCAGGTCAGCCTCACGAAGCCCCCCCGCCTTCCTCTTCGGAACGGCTGTGTACCCGCGTCTTACGTTTAAATGAAGTCACACACGTTAAGTGCTTCCCAGGGATCCTGGCAGTTCACAAAGGCAGAGTGTGTTTCTTTGCTCACGAACATGTCGTAATTTAGTGTTTCGTGATGCAGGAAGGTTCTGCTGTAAGTTGCGCTGTTGTTCCCAGGTGTCTGAGGCTGCCCCCAGCTCTAAAGGAAGATTGTACTTTTCTGGCCCCCTGGCCCCAGATGCGGCCGTGTGATTCACGTTGGCCAATGAAAAAGAAGTCGCATGAGTCACTTTACCCCAGTGTGCGGGTTCACTGTCTCCCCTCCGCCCTCTGCCCCGGGCGGGTGTCAGGAAGATGCAGGTAGAGCTGCTTCCTCAGCCTGGGTCTGGTGGAAAGACGGGAGCGCACATGCAATGCATTTCTGCTAAGTCCCCAGACTAAGAAGTAAACTCCTTCAGTAAGCAACGGAGATTGAGACTGTCACTGAAACACAGCCTGTGTTTTAAAACATCTCGGTCGTATGCATTCATGTCAACATATTCCAGCTCCGACATCCCCCCACCGCCGACAGGCATCATTTTACTTGGGGGCCCGATGACGAAGCCATTCCCAAAGCAAACGCAGGGTGGTTTGGTTCTCGTTTCGGTGTTTGTCTTTTCCAGTGGAAGGAGCTGTGTTTTCCAGAGACTGCGTCTTAGGTTTGGCACTTAGACTGCATGCATTTTGTGGGCTCCCGGTGCTTTTCTTTCCAGCGAATTGCAATTGTGGGTACCGATCCGTCGCAACTCTGCATAGCAGGCAATTACTACCAGTGTTTCTCAAATGGTCCCTTTCCAAAAACAACTGATGAATATAAAAATCAAAAGCTAAAGTCTCATTGTTCTTTCCTTGGACTACATCCCAGACAACTGCGTTGAATTTATTCATAACACATGAAAAGAAAATGCTTAAGAAAATCTCAGTGGGAGTAGGAAGAGAAGGTAGGAAATTGGCATGATAATGAGAATGAAACTTTTCATAATCATAACGCAAAGAAGGGGCAAGGTCAAGGCTTTTTTAATTAGAAATCTTATGCCTTTGAACATGAGACTTGTTTACTTATAGCATTACAAGGGCTGGACCAGTGAGTGTCTATTTGAGTTCCAAAATGTTAATTTCAAGGGATTCAGCTACCAGCTTCTCTCTGGGAGCTGTTTTTACTTCTTGCTCAGGGCTGTCCGTGCAGCAGATGGCCTTCCCCTGGTGCACGGGATGGGTGGTTGTGGGCCAGACTGTCCATTTGCATGAACAGTGATCATAGGTATCTTTGCTGCTCAGTGTTTCGTTTTGGGGAGGTCACAGCGATGGCTTTTAGCGATGAAGAGCATCCAGTTCCTATCTTAGTGGCCCAGACTGCCACGGAAAAGTGCCACAGACACAGTGGATTCAAGAGCAGAGTTACTTTTCTCACAGCTCTGGCGGCTGGACGTCGGAGGTCGGGGTGCCAGCGTGGCTGGGCTCTGGTGAGGGCTCTCTCCCTGGCTTACGGACGGCTGCCTTCCTGCTGAGTCCCCACGTGGCAGAGACCGTGCTCTGGGGCCTCGTGCTCTTCTCCCAAGGGCACCGGGACTGTGGATCATCACCCTACCCTCATGACCTTATTTAACCCTAATTGCCCCTGTAAGGCCCTCTCCAGTATGGCCCCCCCGGGGGGGTTAGAGCTTCAACATGTGCATTTGAGGGGAACACAGTTCAGTTCAGAGAGCTTCCTCATTTATTGGTTTTGATAATCTGCTTATTTAATTCAGGAATAAAGGGCACCAGCATAAAAATATTGAAAACTGGAGATCCTGAAATCCCTTAGACTGTTCTTGTAATCCTTCCCCTGGTTCTCATCAGATGTTTACTGGCCAGCTCCGAGACAGGCTGCTCTCTGCTGGGTGGCAGCTGCCGTGGGTAACACGCACGCCTCCTTCTTACCCTGCGGGTTGTTACCGTAAATCCCACTTCGCTGGTTGGCAGTCTCTGCTTGCTGCTCTTTAAGATACCATTGTTACTCTTCTTGCTGTTGTTATTATCAGCTTAGAAGGCTCTTCCTTTTCTGAAAAGCCCGGATTCCCACAGTTACCATATTTGGGGATATTAGAAGTCTCAGTCCGAACTTCGTCACCTTGGTTTCGGGGGGGCTTTGCCCTCCTTTTAAAGCCAAGGAGCCTTGCGGCAGGTGAACTCGAGGGCAGCGGAAACCACCAGAAACAAACAACCAGCAGACACCGTTTCCGAGCGTGGCCCGCCCCCGAGAGGGCCTCGAAGGACAGTCTGTCCTCATCAACTCCATGAGCAGGGAAGGAGATTAAGTTGTTTTGGAACGAGCTGACCACATTTTAGAAAGTCGGTCCTTCAGTCGCTGGTGTCCTGGGACACAGTGAGCATTTTTATGCACATAACTATTTTAAACAAATAACATACTTTTGGCCAATAATAAAAAACATGAATATTCTGCTTTCAAAGAGATTGAGGCCATTTCCAGTCTGGGCAGCATCTGTGGGCTCCGAGAGATTACAAATTGCCCCCATTTTGGAAAAGCCACACCCCAGGTCAGTTAGGCCAGAGGACAAAGTCTTAGTGGTAGCACTATCTTGTATGCAGAAAAATTAAACAACAGATTACAAAGCTAATGATGGAGTGATTACAATAATTATTTCAAGTACCTGTAAAAGCTCACTACCCACCAGGGGCTAAGAAAGTCACCCAGAGTCAGCGTGGCTATTTAGGGTTTGACAATGGAAACCCCCAAGCGGACCCCCACATTTCTCTGACGGTGTGTATGGTCACCCAGGTGCTTTCTCTGTAGACCTCCCACCCTGGCCTGCAGACGCTGGGAGAGCCAGGCCTGAGGGGGGTGCACAGCACGCCCACCGCTGCGCCCACCGCTGCGCCCGAGCCCAGCGCAGTGCCTGGATTCGGTGGGTGCCCTGTGCGTGCTTGTTGAACGTTCTGACACCACAGTGGTCCCATTTACCTCCCTTTCTGTATGGGAAGTCAGTTGGAGTAATTTGTAAAACCTAAGATGCCCGAATTTGGATTGGACCGATGACGGTGTGACCAAGACCAAGAACAGATTCTCCCCTTGTCCTTCTGGAGACTTGCACGCATCCACCCAGATACGTGCTGGGCAGGCCCTCCGAGCATGCAGGTGCCGCTGCTGCAGGTGTTATTCAATCAGCCGGACGCCAGCACGCCGCTGTTCTCTCGGGTGGCGGGAGGGCTCTTGTCCCCAGTCCTCAAGGACAGGTCGTCTAGAAATATGCGCGTGTCCCAACATGGTCAGCTCTCCCTCCCCCGGGACCTTGATATCCCACTTTGTGCCCCATCTTTGCTGGTTCTCTGACAGGCAGTCCTTCTCTCAAATCTGAAATAGACTCGCTCTGGGGTTTTGTTGGGTTTTTCCCCCCCTCTTTTTCCATCTCAGCCCATGCTCTGAGGGTCAGTGCTGTGTTGTGGTCGGGCAGCATTTGTCATCTTTATGGTCAACTTCAGTGACATGCAGACTTGGGAATGCATGAGCAACCTTCAGAGGATTTCATGAGCAAGCAGAGGGAGAGACTCTGGCGCCCCGGAGACGAAAGCCTGGGGACTGGGCAGGGTCTCTTGCGGCCGCTGCGACTGAGCACAGCGCAGAGACGGTGAGAGTGAGGGGCTCGCTTGCTGTCTGTGTGTTTTCTTCGTCTTATCTCCCGCCCACGACGTCGTCTTCTACGTCGCCTTGCTCTCCTTCCCTGCCCAGCTCAGGCCCTCCCGCACCTCTGAGGCCATGCACCGTGAAGGCAGAGAGAGGGCTGAGTGTCCAAAACGAGCCAGCGGCAGCCGGATGGGGATGCCTGTCCTCCACAATGCCAGACTTGCAACCCCAGCCTCAGTGTGGGGGGCAGCAGAATGCGAAGCTTTGTGGAGTATCAGTCAGGCATTGGTTGGATGCCAGATGGCGGATTTTGTTTTGGCTCTTAAACACGTTCATTTAACCTAAAACTCAGCCATTGTGCAAATTAGTAGGTTCGGCAATAGCACATGGTTTAAGTACAAGAAGAAGGGAGGGTGGAAAAATAATACTTTTTGCTTCCAAGCGGAGGGCTGGGGTTGGGACAGGGCAGAGATGCCAGCGTTCTTTGGCGTTCATGCAAACATCGCACAGAGCCGATGCGGAGAGCCCGTGAGGGACATCCGTTTGTTTACTCTTTGTGAAAAACCAGAAGATAGCACACATACATGTGTTTTGAAATGTGTTCTTTTCTTCTGGAGTTTCCTCAGTAGTAGATGAACTTTGAAACATCGTGAATACTAGTGACGGGCACCTCGATGCCCAATAAAAATACGTGGAATGAATACGTGAGCTTTTCATGGACTTTCCGGGCTCCTGTCTCCGTTCTTTTTATGAGACCTTAGGAATCCCATTCTAGCCTATTCTGAACAGTTATCTTGTTTTAAGCTCAGAGTCTTAGGATAACACGATGGAAATGTACAGGATTTGGAAGAGAAATCTGTATTATAGAACTGCTCGTTCGCTTACCGGTCAGAGAGAAATCAAAGGCAAGTGCCCCAGCCTCTCCAAGGCATCCGAGAGCAGAGTCTTTGCATCATCCCCACGGGACTATACCGAGGGCCGGACAGCATCCTCTTATACACAGTGCTTAGAAAAATGTAAAATTCATTACTGTTCTTCTTCTGCTTATTATTATTACTGTCCCTTCGTGGCCATCTCAGGTGTTGGGTAATTTAATGGACTCTGAGACAACACGGAATTACTGGAAGATTTCACTCCAAGAGGATATTTCTTTGGAGAGTGCAGGTTTCAGAGAGAAGTAGTTTGGATATACTTAGCACATTTTCGGAGCAGAAAGATACTCAGATACTCATGTATTCGCCCACTCCCTTATTCAGCAAACATGTGTGGCGGGCCGGCCTTGGGCCCAGGGATGCGGGGAAGGAGACCAGCCCAGGGCCACACCTTGCCCGACTCCAGGAGGCCCACAGCGTCACAGGTGTTTTCCCTCTCAGAGCAAACAGTTCAGCCGGGGAGGGAGACAGCGACCAGATCTCACACAAGGGTGACAGGTGACGGTAACACAGCTTGGGAAAGGCAGGGAGGAGAGGTGTGCTGTTTCGTCACCGAGCGCTGAGCGCTGCGTGCCGAGTGCGGGGAAGGAAATGTGCAATGTTTGGACCAGAGGGGCTCAGAAGGCCTGCAGGTCAGCACCCCCGAAAGGCAGGGTCAGTGCGGCCCTGCAGCGGGAGACATGAGATCCGAGCTCCTGCCTCTTTCTGTCAATGTCGCTCCGCACCTAAGAGGACAGGGGCCTGGACATGTGCCCTCTGGGGACACGGACCCCCTGCTGGCGTGGTTACTGACCGTGGTCAGGCAGAAGCTCTGGTACACCAGCCAAGGGGAGGCCCCGCATGGGCAGCTCTGCGATGCTGAGGGCAGGACTGTGAGGACGCATCGGGAGCAGGTGCCAGTTAGGAGGCGCTTCGGACAGGTCTGCCCCACGCCATGCGGTGGGGGGGCTTCCAGGGAGGGAAGCATGGGACTGAGCACTTAGGGCGGCTCACTGGAGCCGGAGCCTCCAAACACGGGAGCTTCGTAACACACAGAGCAACGTGGCAGGGGGTGGCGGGGGCGGTTATGAAGCTTGTCATGGTCAGTGATGAGAAACATTATTTTATCTTGGATATACTTCACAGAAGTCAGTTTTTGTGCCCAAAGGACAGATAACAATCAAAGATGTTTATGCTATTAGATAAGTCATGGTGGTTTTACGCTTCATATACACACCGCATTGACCGTTGCGGCTAGTCCACCCTGCTGCTCAGCGGGCCTGCGCTCAGGCATCTGGAACGAGGGCTGAGCAGATGGGGGGCTGGCCCCCCACTCCTACTTCGATCTCAGTGACTCTGATTTTCATAAACTGGCTAATTTTTGCTCTATACAAGGTATTGCCTATAAAAGTTTTCTAACAAGAGCAATGTTTTCAAAGCCTGAAACTGGTGTCAGCCCTGAATTCCGCCAGTCTTCCAAAAATAATTCCCTGAAATAGGACCACATTATTTGAAAAATGTGAAAGCAACTACCCTAAGGATTGCATTTCAAAATGTACCATCTACAGGCTGCATCTAAATACCCTTCCACAAACTCTGGTCCATAAGAGAAAACGCAAGCAAAAACTTCCATTTTCCATTTCCCGTTTCCCTCCAAAGCAAACATGTAGCTTCAATTTACACAGGTTCATTTTATTCCAAAACTTCCTTGCTTTGTCCTCTATCTCACCCTGCAAATTATGCACATCAACCATCACCGATAATTTAAAATGGAATTGTACCCCCTCCGAAGAACGGCGTCCCTCACACAGCGTGCTCAGCGGTTCTTTCCAGCTGCAGCATCCCTTCAGCATTTTAATCGAATATTTCCTTAGGTCCTTCTGACACTAACAGTGTTACTTTTTGTGAGACTGGCTGATCCAATGATGTATGACCAGGAGGTACAGACTGAATGTTCCTTCTTTCTACAAAAGAGGGGGGAGGGAAGGAAGGAAGGACGGACACTTATTGGAGCAAGGAAGTTGGGCAGCAATTTGATTGAGAAATCTTTCAGTGTTTTATTATTTTCCCATTATTTTACAGCTGCATTCCTCATATTTCACTCTGTTGGACTTTTTAGGAACTCAAGCTTACTGAGCCAAAGAATTCAACAGAATCTTCATATAAACAAATCTATATCTTCATTCAGTCAGTCGTTTTCCATAATCTTTGGTTAAATTTAGTGATCATAATAAAACACACTGACAGACTGGGAACAAACAATTCTTGGGGAGCACACAGCTCAATTGGATGTAGTCATGGGCGCAGCTGCAGCGCCAAGTTCACTGTTAGTCCCAAGGCGTCAGCGTGCTGTGGGCAGCAATGGCATCATCATGGGGAATTGGCGAGCCCAGGCCTCCAGAAGGTCAGGTCAGGAGGCCGGCTAAGCCAGCTCTCAGTGCAGCGTGCCCCAACCCGCCGGGACACCATTTGGCTTTAGGGGAGCGTAGTGTACACTGGACAAGCAGAAACTGGCAAGTGTGTCTTCACTTTGATCGTGACTTGCTTGTGAACAGTTTCAATAGTTTATTGATAAAGTCATAAAGCAATATTCATGAATGATAAAGTCCTTAAGTTAGTTTAATAAAAATTAAAGTTAATTTTTTTCTAGGACAGAGTGATTCGTCACGGAAGCTCTGGATTCAGAGGGTTTGGGGCTATATTTCAGCTGTACCACTTATTCATCATGACCTTGGCAAAGTTACTTAACCTCTCTGTGCCTGTTTTTAAGCTGTGAGACAGATAATAATGGCAGTGAATGAATAGGGCTTTGAGGATTCCGTGAGATAATATGTGTGCCGTGCTCGGCATGAGGCCTAATCCACGGGAGGAATTAGGCATGCGCTCTTATTCCCATTCCCTTTTCATTTTAGTGTTTGCATTCGTAGCTTCGTTTCCCTCGTCTTCCTGCTTCCATCCACGGAATCAGATTTCTGTCCTAGGACATCTGGGCACCCTTTCTCCTGCTGTCTGCTCTTTCTCCTCGATTCCCCACAATGTCCTTGGCCCTTCCCACTTGTCTGCAGGTGGTTCTCATCTTTGTTTCCTTAGTGACATCAGGTCTTTGTGACTCTGATGCCCTGGCTCTGTCCTAGAAGCTGCTCTGATCTGCCCTTCAAACCCCCAAGCGTCCATTCACACACAGTCTTCACATGCATGGTGGTGTGTGTGGCATGTTGCTGGGTTGACAGGTTCTGTCCCAAAGAGCTCCCCTTACCACCCCATCTTCTGGAGCGTGGGTGGGGGCTGAGACAACCTTGTTGAGTGAGAGGAAGTCCCCCTCTGTCCCAGGGAGGTAGGTCGAAGTCAGCCACGTCCCCAGCTCTGCAGCTGAGGTGAGTCTACCCAATATCGGTTGTCAACGTACAACAGATGCTGAAAATGTTTCATTCAGATGACAGAGCCTGAGGTTTCAGAACCCAGGATAAGTCCTAAAAAGTCCTTATATGGTGAAATGCTCTCCACTGTAGTTTGGCTGTTTCAGATTTTATTAGTTGTTAAAATTTGTAACAATAGCAACAGTTATTCCAGTTAAAAATAACACAAGGCCTCCGGGCCCCCAGGAGAAGGAGCTGCACAGAGAGAAACACAGCCAAACAGACACGGCAGGGCGAGTCTCAGAAACTCAGTGGTGAGAATCCTTCAAGTCGGGTGCCTTTCACCTGAAGGCAAGGCCAGGCTCACGTTCAGTTGTAAGTATCTCCCTCGGACTGTGGGAGTGGGGAGCACAGACGTGCCAAACAAACACCACAGTGGCCAGGTGCCCACTGCCTCCCCCCGCCCCCCCCGCCAGGAAACACAGTTACTCAGAAAGGCTCTTCCCCACTCAAACATTGTACATTATCCCTTTGTTATTTTTGAGCTCCTACTTCTCTTTTACTTCTTTTTATACTCGGAAGTCCTTTATTGATTATCCTGTCATATTGCATTGTCTTCAAATAAGCCTTACATTGAAGCTTGTCTTTATTAAACATTTCCTTTAATCATAAGGTCCTCAGTGTTGAAAGCTTTGTCTAGATTGAGTTATATTTATTGTTCGTGCACAGTGGACCAAAACAAAATAAATTTATTATAAGCTGTTATAAATAGCTACTTTGGAATACTAGAAATGCTTCCCTCTGTTCTTTGAATACCTTACTTTGGAAATTTTTGGATCTCCGGGAAAGTTGACAGGAGAGGACCATGAGCATCTTCCCATCCTTCCCTTGGATTGGCCAGCTGTTAACGTTGCGGCCGATTTACTTGGAGAGGGACTCGGTGTAATAACGCCGAACGATGCTGCGTTTCCAAGGTTATGCCAGTCCCAGGTTGCAAATGGAGTCCTGTTAACATTTTCAAAGCTCAGGCCGTGTCTTCGGAGTGGGCTCCCAGAGTGAGCACGCCAGTTGTAAGGAGTGACCTGTCTTTTCCTTCCGTGCCTATGGTCTCCACTGGTCTAATGCTGTCTAACACATCCACTGAAAACTCTTCCCCCCCACCCCCCGAATTTAAACAGAAACATATTTTAAAATTTTATTGAGTGATTTCACATTCTCGTCTAATTGTGTTTTCATTTTAGAAAAGCAAAAATAACCAGGGGCTGTTTTAAGACCAACTAATTAAAACAACCTTTCCGTAAAGGTTTCTCAACATAACTTTTACCTTATGAAGATTAAACATTTAAATTAGGGGAATGTCTTTTTTTTATTTCCCCCTCAGACTGTCTTTATTTTTGACCCGCAGGCCCTGGGAGCTTGGAAAATGGATCTCTGCCCAACTTGAGCAATATATGTTGTCATAATTTCGTAATCATTTCCACTATTTCTTCATTTACCCAATATATAGCAAGAAAAAGTATTCACTGTACTTGCACAATAAGTCCACTCCTAAGGGACCCAGTGAATGCGTCCATTGTTATTGGAGAGGGAACAGTCCTAACAGAGGGGCTGTTTCCAATGTCAACATTTCTGAATTAAAAAAACAAAACAAAACAGCGACTTTGTCCACTTATTAGGCGAAATCATTGCCTTCCAACCGGGGGGCAGCCGATCGGAACTGGCTGGGCAGCGCAGGCTGGTGGGCGCTGTGCAGGGTCCGCCTGTCCTTGTTTCTTTCTTTTTTTAATATTTTGGGGAAAAAGAGGGTGGGCAACATTCCACAAAGTCCCATGTTTTCGTTCTTTCGTTATTGCTAACACCACGTTCATCTCCTTGGCTTCTCGCTTCATTATTTCTGCCTTGTCCTCATTTATTACTTTCCCTTTGTCTGATCTCCTGTCTAATAAGGTGCTCGTAGCACCTTCCTTTGCTGGAGACTGGAAAGCGACCTTGGAATCAAGGACAGGAGAAGGGCGGTCCAAACGTCTCTCAAGCTCGATGAATATACTCCCCTGAAATTCCAGGTTTCTCCTTTGGCTGTTTCTTCTTCTGGTTAAAAGAGCTAAATTGTTAAAAAGAAAGCATACACTTAAAAGTTTTGGAAAGTTAGATGGAACGGAATTCAGAACTCAGCAAACCCTCGGCCGTTCAGCCTGGCTCCTGGCGCTGGAAGGCCAGCCGAGCCCAGGGCTGTGCAGGGGGCAGGAGGGGCGGGGCGGGGTGGGGTGGGGCGACGAGCGCGCAATTAGCGTGGAGGGTGGGGTTGGGGAGCTGGTGACGCTTGGCTGCAGATCCCATTAAATTTGATGTTATTTTAACCTGCACTTTAAGAAAATCTGCTCTCTGTCACTCTAGAATTATTCAAATTACTTTAACGCCCCATTGTCTCCTTGGGGATGTACAGTTGGCATCTACGTGGGACTGTTCCGAGACTTGTTTGCAAATATGTCACAGACTTTGATCCCCACTAAGCCTACTCTAAACCAAGGCTTCAAATGCTGTGAGTGCGGACCCACCATCTCACTCCTCTCCGCGTGCAGCCGTCGGGAGGGACCGCTTTCGTGCCAACTCTTTTGAGCTGAAGTTTCTGAAGTTGGCCTTGGTCACAAAACAAGCTTGTAGTCAGGAGGTCCGGGCAAAATAATTCCAGTCCAGATGGAAGAGTGTGTCTAGTTATGATTTATTTCCCTTTAGCACAGTTAACTCTGTCCCTTTCCTTAGTGCACGTTCCACAGGGAGGCCAGGGCTTGACTTCTACAGGAAAACTTTGCATCAGGCTTTCGCATGGAAGTGCGTTACTGGCTACCGGGGAACATGGGCAGAAATGGCCTAACCGGGCAGAAAAGACGGCTGCGGCGCAAAATTGCAAGTCTCGTCATTAAAAAACACAGTTGCGGTTGAGCTCATGGGTGGCTTGTTTTGCTTCTGTCGCCAAGACTCTGGAACCAGTGATCTATGGTGACCAGCAGCGATCCTCCAGGGCTCTTGGAAGCACTTGAACTTCCAGCGTGCAGGGCTGAACTTCAGAGCTAGGGGAAAAATCGCGAGCCACACTCAACAAGACGGCCAGGTCAGGAAGCGTTTCTGCAGGGCTTAGGCTTCACGGGCCACACAATTTATTTTTAGTGCCTTAAGTGGAAACTTAGGGTATTCCTCAGAACAGTTTTTATGCTTCAATTAGATTCAAGACTAGGAACACTTACGGTTTTTAATCTTAAGTCAACCCTGGGAAATAGGATCGTCCTTGTTTTCGGAGATGAAAGAAAGATACCAGAAAGGATGGGCAGCTTGCCTGAGGCCACCCAGCTAGGGACAGTCAAGCCCAGGCCTGCCTTTCACCAAAGTTGACATCTCACCAAATCTCCTGGCCCCAGCCTCCAAATATGGCACCTACCAGGGCTTATCTGGAGACCAGGATAACTGGCATCTACCAGGACACCTACCTTTAGAGATGTCTGGAGATAAAAAGGCCAGCTTTGGGGTCAGGGCTCCATGAATAAACTTTAAGCCTTTCCTCTGTTTACTGAACAAGATGGGAAATTCTGCAAGCACCTCATCATTAACTTATCAAAAATTAGACCATTTTCACTGTGCTTGACTTGAAATGTACGGAAGGGCCTTGTGGACTTAGTTCTACATGTGATGAATACAGGAAGGAACGCTTAACATTACAGCATCTTTCAGGATGCTATAATGAATCCAGGACCGTTCTATGAAAAGCAACTCAATAAAAATATAGCTTCTAAACATTTTTCCCCCCGAATCGCTCACGATTCTACTGTTAGCCAGTGCGTGTTTTTGGAGGAGCTGTTTGGAGTAATAACAGACCTGCAAGTGAACACGATGAAGATGTCAAACATTGTTAATCCAGCGTTCCACTATAAATACGCGGATGTCACATATCTGGCAGGAGGCGGGGCTTTGCCACGCAGCATATTGATGCACAACCCGCTGGACTGGGCGGTTAGCTGTTCCCCGGAGTCCAGCATATTCTTCAGGCTCTGGCAAGCTTGAGCATGATTAGCAGCGTTCTGACCCCTTTCCATCCTTCAGAGGAGTCGTACTTGGATGTGATTGTTTACCCGTGTCGGTGGATCAGAGCCCTGGGTGTTAATCAAGAGAGAACGGAGATCACGGGTTGGAGGCCTGGGGAGAGTGCTAATAGCCCATCTGGGCCTGGCCTGGCTAACGTCTGGGCAGGCCTGTCACCCTCAGCGGAGCTGCTGAGGGCCTGGTGGCGTCTGCCAGGCATCGTAAACGCCGGCCGGGGACGCCCGGGGACAGTGACCCCTCTGCTCGCCTCAGCGTGGGTTTATCTCTTGGTTTCTTTGATCAGAGAAGAAAAATATTTTTATGGTTGGTTTCCATAACTGGAGCTCACACCCGCCTTTCCATATTTGTAAACAAACTGATTAGCTGTTCCTGCTGATAGTTCAGTGGGGGTGGAGGAGTGGAGGGTGTTACCCACAACGTAAACCTAGGTCAGGATGTGGCCGCTGACTTCAAGAAAAGGGAGATTATTCCTAACCCCACGCAGTTGGAGCCTTGTTTTATCTGACACGCAAAAGAAAACGGCTTGGTTGGATTTTGTGATCTTCCGACCCAGGTGCTCCATAGCTTTCTCCTCTGAAAGTCCCTTAATATGGCGGGGGGGGGGGGGGGAGACCCAGGATGGCTTCGGTTACCTCCTACGGAGACAGAGAGATGTTTTCGGTAGCGGCACATCGCCTTTGCTTCTGGGTGAGGTCAGCAACACCTTGAGTGACTTCCCCTGACTCAGGAGGAAGAGGAGTCGCTGGTGGAGCCTCGTGTACACAGTTGGGGACAGAGCGATAGGACCGTCAGTGGACCATGAGCTTCCTGTTTGGTAGCTGAGCTGTCCTTCCTTGGAGCCACCCGAAGTAAACAGGCCAGGCCTTTCCGAAGGCCCCGGCCAGGCTGCTGCAACCTGGCACTCTGGGGACCGGGCACGTCTGTACTTTTACGGCTCGTTTCTCTCCGTCGGGACGGTCAGTGGAAATTAAAGAGTGGACTGCAGGGCTTATCTGTATGTCAAGCTGGGTCGCAAAGGCCAGGCCTGCAGACAGCCCTCTCTCAGCTGGGTTTGCAGGCCAGCTTTGCCGCATTAAGGGATTTGGGACATCGAGATAAGATCCCCAGTCCTAACACGCCTCGCTGTTATCCAAACAAAATGTAAACGCAAGTCAGGGTGTCCATTACCCTGAAGCAAATCAAAGGCCCTGCTGGACTCTGTGGCTTCAAAGCCGCAATAGTGAAGTGGTTAAATGTTGAACACACATATAAACAGACATCAGGGAATTTAAAAAATTTTTTTAAAAATAACAACTTTGGTAAGAAATTTAAGGAATGAATCTTAACATGGAAAGGATTTATATTTTGCCCCTTTGCTGAAATTCTCATATCCATTTTGTTTCCCTGATAAGTAATTACGCTGTTGCCACAGTCCCCGCAGAGATGGGGTTTGGGGGCATATCCACGCATCTCCCTGTCTCACTGCTTCTAACTCAGTTCGCTGAACCGCTCCCACCCGCTCTGCTCCAGCGCAGATTTGCATGGTATTTACTTAGACCCCGTAGAGAAAGGCTGTCGTATGTTATGGAAATGCATTTGAAACTACACAAATTATACCCCATGCCAAAGACATAGTTCTGTCTCCAATGGGTCTACCAAAAATTGGATTGTTCTTTCCAACCAAGCAAAGGCTGTGTTTGAGGTTACAAAACAGATGGGAAGCCTCTCTTGGAAGTCTCTTAAAAAAATGTTTCCTGGCAGCTTTATAAGATAAACACTACAAAATCGCCCTACATAATTTCCCAAATGACTGAAGCAATTCCGCGCGCTGAGCTGCTCCGAGTCCCTCACTTGTCTCGTCCTCACGAGTGTAGCGGGCGCGCGCGCCTTCCAAGCCCCTCGAACCCTCCACCATGCGGTCAGCCGTGGCCCCACTTGCAGGGAACTGGACTGTCAAACTGGTTACTTCTTGACGAAGCACGAGCAAGTCTGGAGCAGTCTTTGCTCAGCCAAGTTCTTACATGTCTGTTGCTGCTTTTAGTATCTCATACCTGGCGGAGATCGCAAAGGGTAGTGTGTAAAGGCAAATCCAGTGTTTTAGCCTAAAGCTCTGGATAAAATGTGGCCCGTTCCACACTCACCTGGAGGCCCGGGAAACTAAACAATAGATATTCTACTGTCTCTTAAAATTCTTTTCACAGCTTAAGTGCTGACAGTTTATTTAACGTTTATCATTCTCCTGGGACAACAGGTGCGATTTTAAAAACTTTTACATGAAACAAACATATCTATTTTATCACTGACTTAAAATTCTTAAAAATTGTGGATGATTATGTTGCAACAACTTTAATTTTGCTTGCTAAGAGAGATTTCTCTTATAACAAGCCTTGTTTTAAAAAAAAAAAATTCTGCAAAATTCCTAAGACCGGTAAAGCTGTCCCTGTGGATGGGGGGTCGCAGGCAGGCAACAGGAGATGGGAGGCACGAGATGACGACCTCCTCGGGCTCTGAGCTCGCTTGTAGGTGTCATTCCTTCCTTTTTCTGCTGAATACCAGGTAATGTGTCCTGATGGTCAGGCCCTTTAAGAAAAAAAGAGCAGAGTCCAAAGCTACCGAGGGAGAAAGGTGAATCTCATAGGATCACCGAATTCATTGCTGAACATACCGTTTATTCTGGGATAAGGCCGCATTGAGTGGGCTGGATTTGCCGTGCGAGGTCGCCGCTGTTGCAGGCGCTCTGAGGTGGAGGCACGGAATGGGGAGCTCACCTGGGGTCCCCCGACCGAAATGCCGCTTGGAAGGAAAAGAAAGTTTCCTGCTGCTTGTGAGCGTGACATTGCGTCTTTTGAAGAAAGGGGACACGCTGGCCTTGGGGGGTTGATGGTTTCAATTTAGGGAAGACTGTTTGAGGATTTGTCTACCAAAAGTTTATTTATCCACCCCGTTTTGTCCAAGTCCTCCTACGGGAAGGAATTTGCGGGTCGCTCCGCTTGAAAGAGCTGCACGGCCTATTGTGTCCTCTCCTTGTTTCAATTAAGGGCGCTCAGCTGGTTTTCCCACGGGGGGAAAATGGAAGAATTGACATGTTCTCTTCTGTTGAAGGTCTGAATGCAGAGGCCAGGCGTGTTGCGTGGTCACGCAGAGAGGCGGGAGTTTGGTGTGAATCGGCCCTGTTCTTTCCTAGGAAGGGGCAGACGGTGCCCCGTGACGGTGTTCGTGGGAAACCTCTCTGACGCGTCGGTGAATAAAACCGTGCTAGATCCGGGCTTGCATCCTGGACGGCGCTGGGACCGTGTGAGCGTTTAAGGTGCACAGAGGTGCATCTGCGCACCGGCCACCGGTTTTAACCACCTGAAAAGCGAAGGTGACTCTTTCCCAAGAAGCTGCGGGTTCCTAGATCGCACAGAGCGCACCGGTGTGCACTGGAGTGAGCAGCGTGAGAAACGCAGGGAGCGAATAGACCCATTTTCTGCACCGAGGCGTATTTTCTTAAAACACGGCACAGAAAAGGACGCGGCATTCTCGGCTTCTGCACACGCCCCGTGTGCGTAAACTTGCAGGCTGCAGAGGCCCCGGAAGGGGTCTGTGGCCTGTGGGTTCTGATGAGAACACCGCCTTTCAAGTGCCTTGCGTTGGACGGGGGGTGAAAATGGCAGGTGTGCAAGGCCAGGCGACTGTGTGATGACAGCGTGGACGTCATCTCCTGCGCCCTCACCCTGGCTGTGTGCGAGAACAGCGGCAGATCCACGCTCACTGGTTCACACCCTGCTAGCAGCCTGAAGAAGCCCGGGCTGTCGCCCACACTTGGCGAGGAAGCGGGGGACGGGAGATGGGAACGGCCTGTCCCCGGGCGCGCCGCTCCTGCCCAGCCCCGCTCAGATGTGGGCCCCTGCCGCTCCCCTTGCTTTCGGACCTGGGTGCCTCCTTCATGGAGTCGGGTGCCCCCAATAATCATGTCTTGGTCAACACTCGTGTCCTGTTGGAAACAGGCTCAGCATTTTTCAGAAGAACCAACGAGGGGAGCATTACCGTGGATGCGCAAGAGGCCCCCGCAGCGGGGATCCAGGGCAGGCTGAGTTTGCCGCCCTGCGGAGGAGCTCGGGGAACGCGCTCTCTCTGTCTCCATCGGTCCTCCCCATGAGGACTGATGTCCACGTGCTGTCCATGGGGCTCCCAGCCCCTGTCCTCCCCCTCCGGGTGTTCCTGATGGGCGGGCCCCTGGCCAGCCCCTTCCGATGCTCCCTATCCCAAAGTCCCGTGAGGCTCCACTGAGCCAGCTCAGACTTTGGCGCCGAGACACCTTTGCCAAGGTCTCAGGGCCAGGCTTTCAGGGCGTGGCCTCGGGCCAGGTCCCATCAGGTGGGATGGAGTCAAGTGCGATGAGGGGAAAGGCCCACACGCCATGTCTGCTCGCTCCCAGGCACGCGGATGCACGTTCAGATGCACCTGATGATGACCCTGAACTTCTCTGTTCCTGGCGGACAGGAATTTTATGCGTGTACCACTGTTCCGCAATTACGGGAAGCATGAAGACCTAGTTCAAGTTTGAGAGTTTACCTAAGACCTGGTAGAGATGGTGGTCGGCAAAGTCGCTGGGGAGCCCAGAGACTCAGAGGCCACTTCGGGAAGGAGCCGTCCATCGGCGGGAGCAGAGGCCGGCCCGCTCCTGCGCCTGCCAGCGTGCCGATGGGTCTCCCACAGCGCGGGCCCGCGGCCAGCACCCGGGGGTGGCGGGGTCCGCGGCCCATCACACAGAAGTGGGGCACCCAGGCAGAATCATCTGCTTTAGTGAAGAGAAGGAGCCCGAGGAAGATCATTTATGGGGATGGACGTCGTCCTGTAGATGCTTCTGTATTCCTCACTGTTGAAATGTAAAATTAAAGCCTTTTTCTTAAAAAAAAAAAAAAAAAAAAAAAGGAAAAACATGTTTTTTTTTTAAACTGTTTAAAAGTGATTCATTTCTAAATTAGCAAAGGAGAGCAGGTTTAGTCTAAGCTGTCACTGCCACATCTAGCCGGTTTGTTTATTTACAGTAGAATCTGAAAGCTTCACCGTAGCACAGAACCACCGTTAAATGGAAAACATCTCGGATGTTCCATTGTGATGAAAGAAACTCCTGCAAACCGACTCTTTGTTTAACTCTTCACGAGTTCGGGCCAGCAGCCGGAGAGCGGTGCTGGTCTCCGGGAAGGGTCGCCAAGGGAACGGCCGGCGTGGCGCGGGCCGTTTACACGCAGAAGGAGGTGGCCGCCCTGCCCTGGGTCAGCTCTGCCCCCAAGCTGCCTTCCCCCCACGCCCCTGTCTGGGACTGCCGCCTCTCCGCGTCCCCGCGCTGCTCCGAGCCCCGCGGGTGAGGTCCCCTTGGGCACGCTCCACTGGTCATGTTTACCCCCTGTCCAGATGCTAGCTTTTGATTCCAGTTTCCTCGGGCTCTGTTTTGTGATCACACACACATACGCACACACGCACACATGCACACACTGTAGCTACCACAAGTCTGTCTTTGTGTGCGAACAGGATAATACTGCCTCACCTGATTCAGGAAACACATTCATACTTTAACTGCGGCTCACGCTCGATAAGAGGAGTGCTTCTGCCTGTTCGAATCCAGCCTTCGGGCCCCGGGCGAAGTCACCGAGCGAGATAAGGACTCAGAAGGCTTTGCGTGAGTGTGGCCTGGTCCGTACACGAGGCTGAGCCAGAGATGGTATGGAACGTCTGAACTCCGGGTCGCCACCGCGTCCTGGGCGAGGCAGTTTACCTTCTGCCTTTCACTCCATCTGCGCTTCAGACACCCTGTCGGGGCCGCGCAAACGTCAGCGTACCTGAGGTCTTGGAAAGAGGGCGTCTGGGGCTCAGCCTGAGGCCCCGCACTTCTGACTCGCTCCCTGGTAACACAGACAATGTGTCTGGTGATCTAAACAGATGGTCTCTGTTTCAGAGAGCGCATTTTTATTTTTGCTATTTTTTTTTTTTTTTAGGTAAAATTGGTATATATCACAGCGTATTAGTTTCAGGCACACAATCGAATAACTTGGTGCTTGTGTGCACACTACGTGATCTCCACAATAACTCTGGCTGCCATTTCTCCCCGCACAGCGGACTCACTTCGCCCACTTCCCCACCTCCAGGCCCCTCCCCTCCGGTAACCACCTGTCTGTGCTCTGCATCTACCTGTGCGTTTTATTTTGTGTGTTCATGTTTTTTTGTTTTTTAGATTCCACACTTAAATGAAATAATACGGTACTTGTCTTTCTCTAACTTATTTTTCTTAGCACAATGGCCCAAAGATCCACCCATGTTGTTGCAAATGGAAAAATGTCCTTCTTTAAGGCTGATATTCCGTTTTGTGCAGTTGCCACATCTCCTTTATCCATTCATCCACCAGAGGACGCTTAGGCGGTTTCCGTATCCTGGTTATTGCAAATAGTGCTGCAGTGAACATAGGCGTGTATGTATCTTTTTGAAGTGGTTTTCCCACTTTCTTCAGATAAACACAGCAGTTGGTCCCTCCTCATCCATGGTTCTGCTTTCTGCAGATTTGGCTACCCACGGTCTGCTGTGGTCCCGAAACAGCAAACGCCGTTCCGACTAGGTCATCGCCCCCTGCCTGCCTGGGATGTGACTTCTTCCTTCCCCAGGGGGGGCCACACTGAGGAGGCTGCCCCCCCTTACCCAGCCATCTCAGTCATCAGAGCAACTGTAAGGCCTGTTTCACGTCACCCTGAGTTACTGAACAAGGGCCACGCTTACGAACCTTACTGCAGTGTGTGGTTACAGTTGTTCTACTTTATTATCAGTCGTTGCTGTTCATCACTTTCCGTCCTAATGCACGTTGTTCGTGAGCAGATTGAAGGCCCCGTGTCCTGATTCTGTGCAGTGTTGCAGACTGCATTTTGAGAATTTGCAAAGTGCTGTACTATATGAGATTATCAAAGTCGTAAGATGATTTCCATCCAATAAAAATATATTTTCAAGTGCTCAGCTATTTTAGAAAACATGGCTTTCAAGAGCTTTATGAGTGATTTCTTTCAAACTTCCAAGAAATATTTTTTAAATAAATCATTCCAGAGTGTAGAAAGAATTTAAATAAATCTCAGTGAACTTAGCCAACTCTCTTAATTAAAAACTGGCAAAGTTCTATAAAAGAAAATTAGGGACAAGTTTAGTTTATAATTAAACATGCAAAAATTTTAAAAATACCAGCTAGATTAATTTAGTGGTATATAAAATATAATATTTCATGACTGACTAAGCATCTTCTGGAAGTTAAAAATTATTTGTTATCAGGGAAATTTGATTATCTATATTATGTAAATGGACAAAAATGACAAAGAATTTTCATATCACTTTTTATTTTTAACATCTTATTAAAGTGTAAATAGATATAGATTTCTCTAAAATGGTAATATCTAAAGTTACGTGCCAACACTGAATTTAATTATACAACTTCAGAGAGAGACATTGTATTTAGCTCCAGATTAACATAAAAACTCCTTTTGCAGTCTTTGTGACTCACTATTACTCTGCATTTTCTGGGCTGTTTAAATGAAATTAGATGAGAGAAAGAGGTAAAAACTATTGGAATATGAAAAAAATGTTACTTTTGAAAAGGTAAAAAATTAGAACTAAAGTGTTCTTCGAATGGAGATTGGTTAAATGTGAATTCCAATTAAATGAATTAAAAGTGTACAGTCTCGCTGCCATTGAGACCCTATTTTACGGGAATACTGCATGGGAATGTGTTTCAGCTCATTCAGAATAGCGCATAGTGTGACACCGAGCTGTCGCTCACTCGTGAATTCACCGAACGCAGACGGGCCGGGCACCGTCGTGGGCGATGGGGCCGGAGGAGGTCTGGGCAGGTCGGCTCCCTGCGCCCGGGGAGCTGGGGCTCCGGCGGACGGATGCAGACACAAAGGGCCGAGTCAACGTGCTTCTGTTTACGTTCCCATCTGCGCAGCCTCTCCAAGTCTAGGCCCCTGTCGGAAACGTCCTTGTCAGTCTGACTTTGACGTTCCTTCTTGGTGTTTTACGTAGAAGTAAGTAAAAAGGCTGGAAGCCCAACTATCAAAATACAAACCGTGCTTATTGGAATTGTGAATACTTTCATAGTTTGCACGCTCTTCTTATCTTTCAAAAATTATTTCTACAATGAACGTAAAAAACACAAAATTTAGGCCTAGAGAATTTATTTTAAAGTCCAACGGAAGGTGTCAAAATTGTGCATTCCTTTTCGGTTTACCTGGAACCCGGAGCATTCGTGATGCAGTGGCCTGTGGTAGACGGAGACGTATTGATAAAGGCCGACTGTACCGCGATTTCTGTTAGGCTGTGCTGAAAACCCTACCAAGGGAAGTGTGAAATCTTTACTTCTCTGCGGTTAGAATAAATGATACATAATCAAAACCAGTAGAATGAAGACCGACCGCCCATTCCCCGGCAGCCAGACCCCGCCCTGCCCCCAAAGCCACGCTGTGATTTGCCGGGCTGCGGGAAGGTGGCCGCGGAGCCAGGCATGCGATCGTCTGGGTATGAGTGTGCGTGCCGTCCCTGCAAGGCAAAACCCAGCAGGTTGTGGCAGGGCTGCAAAGCCACACGCAGCTCCTCGTTCCTCTCCCCGGACTCATGCTGACGCACGCATCTCAGCGCACCGCGCCGCCTTGACCTTGGAAGTAACATGGGGCGCCTTTACTGCCCATGCGCAAACCACAAGGTTCTAGCCACCTACGGCTGTCCCCCCGTTTGTTTTCTATTCCAGTATTTCGACATGTTACCGAGAATGACGGACGGTGCAGTTCCGGAAGAAAGGTGGGGCGATGACTGCGCCGTGACAAAGTGCAGTGGTCCCGTGGCCATGTGAAGAGGCGGGATGGCGCTCGACGCCTTCGTGGGGAGGAGCGTGGGGAGGAACGTGGGGTGATCAGTGATGTTCTCGTGCTTGCTGCCGCGGGTGCAGGAAAGGCTGTTGCCTGCACAGGTCATGTGACAGCAGACGCTGCCGAGGCTGCCCGGGAGCTGTCGAAGGTGCCTCCTGGCTTGAAGGCTGTGCTTTATACGGACGCCACGGGGGTGAACAAAACCCTTCCGCTGAATTGATTCCTTCCGCCACCCCTGCCTCCTGCTCTCCAGCCCTGGTGTGGGATGCACCTGCTGTGACAGGCGAGCATCTGCAGGGCGCGACGACGGCAGTGCTGGCAGACAGAGGTGCAGAGGGCACCCTTGCCTTCGGGTGATTCACACTCCTGTTGGGGAGCTAGGACCGTAAAGGTACTCACCTCCGTAGTTAGATACCTGGTTGTCGTGTGTGTATGGAGTAGGGAAGTAGAAAAGAGGAGGTAGAAGTGGATAATAACTGGGGGTGGGGACGGGGGCAGTTTCATACAGACGTTGCCGTGGACGGTGGGTCTTTGTACTTCTGCCCTTCGAAGGAGCATGAGTTGCACTGCGTCCTGGACCCCAGGGCAGACGTCACGGGGTGCGCTGCGCCATGTCCATCTTCTCTCTTCGCCGACTGTATTGGGGGGCGACCTGCTTCCCGCACCCCTCCTCATTTGGGAAGTCTCCTCCGCCCCCACCAGGTCAACCTGAGGCCCACTCCGCCTTTACTGTCTAGCACCGCTGCAGCCGGGATGCGACATGCCCCTGGGCAGGTCCGTGCAGCGAGAAGGATAGATAACAACAGGATAGACCAAACCCGCTACGGTGACCGCGCCTACAGTGCGGGGAAAATGACACAGATCGAGGGCCGGAGGGGTCTTCGCGAAGGGGTAGCAGACTGCAGCCCGCTGCCTGTTTTTGTGCTGAGGACGCAGTCTTGGAGTCGTCTGCATGTTGTCTTTGACCGACCTCCTGCTGTAATGCAGGGTCTGGTAGTTGTGACAGAGACCGACCGTATGACCCACAAAGCTAAAATATTTACGGCCCTTTACCGAGAGAGTTTGCTGACTCTGTCCTAGGGGAGCAGATACCAGGTCCGAGGCCTGGGTGAAAAGAACAGCATCTTTGGTCTCTGCCCACGCAAGAGATGACCTCAAGATTCTGTGACTTAAAATTAAACACGGGGATTAGCTCGGTTTCTGTGACTTAACTGTGCAGAAGAAACAATAGGGAAGATGCATCTATTTCCAAAACTCCACCAAAAGTTTCTCCTAGTTGTTGTCAGCCTTTTATGAGTCAGAGGGAATGTGCTTTGCCCACAAGTTGATTTCCGGCTGCCTTGGTGGGATACCTGCGGCTCTCCGAAAAGAACATCTCCGTCGCCTCTTGCCAGGTCCGCTAATGGTCCTTCTAGAGAAACTGTGCTTCTGGAGTTGGGAACGGGCCGCAGCCCCCCTCCCCTACCCTCCCCCACACTCACCGGCACGGCAGGCAGGGGCATTCCTGCCTCTGTGACCGCATGAGCAGGTAATTTCACGGGCACCGTGGTCCCCTGTCACCTGAAAACTGAGCCCTGAAAACGACCCTCTGCTACACACATCCGTTCAGCACACCGCAAGGTAGAGAACTTGACCGTTAAATGTAAATAACTGAGTAGTGGTGCGAATAGTAGTTTATTTTTTT